>CM076583.1:1182020174-1182225505 GCA_034641835.2 Pinus albicaulis
ATTACGGTGATTGCAAACTTATTTCCTCGGACAGAGTCTGCATGCGGGCCAGGTAGCCTCCGGAATATTCATCCTTCTTTGTAAGGTGAAAGATCCGGTGAATGCCCTTGCAGTCAATCTCTGATTTGGAAATAATTTGTTTTCAAGTATAGATCGGAAGCGATAGAGCTTGGAGTTTGGAATTCGAATTTTGCAGAAGGTTGTTCTTCTTGGTGCCGGTGTTGAAAGATGTCTTCTTTCAATGGTTTGCGACTCGAATATGCTCTTGAAGGAAGTTCGAACTATGTTGCATGGAAGGATCGAATGGAAGCAGTGTTAGAAGATAATGGTCTGAAGGAGTTCGTGGATGCGGATGTCCCAAAGCCCACTGATGCAACTTTGGTCGATGCATGGCAAAAGAAGATCGCGAAATGTCGAAGGATCCTGTTGGAGGGCGTCAAGGATCATATTGTATCCAGCCTGCATGGAAAGGCTACTCCATATTTAATGTGGAAAGCTTCGACAGATCTATTCCAGAGTAAGAGTGACCAAAGGAAGCTGGCGCTCAAAGATAAGCTCAGGAACATCAAGATGGAGAAGGGCGACAGTATCGCCAAATACCTCACGAAGTTCACTCAGTGCAGAGATGAGCTGGGAAGTGTGGGGGTGGTTGTCAAAGTTTCACTGATTGCATGCTTAGTTTCAAGTATGCTGGGATCGGTGTGGTTCTTGGACAGCGGTGCGTCATTTCATATGACGGGAGATCGGGAGTTGTTCTCAGATCCGGAGGACAAGGATTTGGGTATGCACATCGAGATGGGCGATGACGGTAGATACAGTGCGACTGGTATCGGTACCGTATCCTTTCAGAGGGAGTCTGGTAAACCCTTTGTCTTAAAGGATGTCATGCATGTACCTGGATTGAAGAAGAACCTGATTTCAGGAGCGATGTTGGAGGATAAGGGTTATGATGTGGTCTTCAGCGAAGGAAAAGCTTTCCTGCGCAGTAAGACTACTGGAGAGACCCGGAAGATAGGGGTTCGAACTCAGAACCTTTATCAGTTGCAGGTAGATGACTGCGCAGCTATGGCATGCAAGGCGGGCGAAGTGGTGAGCCGGGATGATGAGGGCGAACTATGGCACAGGAGACTGGGCCATCTTCACCATGGAGCTTTGAAGATTCTGCAGCAGATTTCTACTGGACTTCCTAAGGGCACCCTTGCGCAGTCAGATCAGTGCAAGGGGTGTACTTTAGGGAAGTATGTGAAAGCCACCTTTCACGAGAAGGATAGCCGCGCCACGACGATCCTTGAGAGAGTTCACACAGACGTGTGTGGTCCTTTCTCAGTTGCTTCGACAGCAAAGCACAGGTATTATGTGATCTTTGTTGATGATTTCTCTCGAAAGTGCTGGATCTTCTTCATGCAGAAGAAGAGCGATACATTCGCGAAGTTCTGTGAGTTTAAAGCACCGGTCGAGAAGGAGTCGGGGAAGAAGGTGATTGCTCTAAGGAGTGATAACGGTGGTGAATTCATCTCGGCCGAATTCAAGGAGTTCTGCAGTGCAGAAGGGATTCGGAGAGAGCTCATCGCACCCCATAACCCACAAAGCAGAATCCGTGGCCGAGCGAAGAACGTAACGACTGTGGAAGCTGCGACGGCGATGCTGTATGATCAGTGTACGTTACCCCTTCACTCTTGTGGGCTGAGCGAATAAAGAAGGTATTAGCGGTGCGGTAACCGTTAACTCTCAAGTACAAGGTTCTTGGCATGAGTACACGAGAGGAGGCTTATTCTGGCAAGAGGCCTGATATTTCCCATTTGCGGATTTTTGGTTCTCCTGTCTACATGCATGTGACGAAGGATGCGAGAAGGAAGCTTGATCCAACTGCTGAAGTTGGAATATTTGTGGGGTACACTGATACACCTCATAACTATCGAGTGTATGTGCCAGACAGTCGCAAGACTGTTGTGCGACGGATATAAAATTTCAGGAGGAGAAAGCCATGCAGTGTTCGCTTGAGAGGGAGCTACACTCGCATGCAGATGAGGAGCTGTTAGTTCCTAAGGAGGAGCTTCCGGATGTGGATCAGCCACAAGAGGAGGTTCAGGAGGTGGAAGAAACCACCCAGGCAGCGCCAACCATCAGAGGGCGCATGCGCACCACAGAAGCTGAGCGACTGGCTCGGGATGCAGAGAAGGTTGTAGGACCACCTACAGCACAGCGCAGACAGAGACAGTCACCGGATCGGTACACTGGATACATGGCTCTTATGAGTCAATGTGTTGTGACAGAGCCATCCTCTTTTGAGGAAGCTGTGGAGGAACCCGCATGGGTTGATGCCATGATCGAAGAATATGATTCGATCATCGGGAACAGTGCATGGGAGATTGTCCCAAGACCGGTTGGGAAATCAGTTGTAGGTTCGCGATGGATCTACAAGGTGAAGCAGGCGGCTGACGGGAGTGTGGAGAAGTACAAGGCGAGATTTGTCGCCCGTGGCTTCTCGCAGATCGAGGGGATTGACTATGAGGAGACTTTTGCACCTGTCGCAAGGTACTCTTCCATACGGACGATCCTTGCTCTCTCAGCGCAGATGGGGTGGCACATTCATCGGATGGATGTGAAGACTGCGTTCCTCAATGGAGTTATTGAGGAGGAGGTGTACATAGAGCAGCCTGAAGGTTTTGAGATCTTCAGCAGTGAGTCGCATGTGTGCCGACTCAAGAGAGCACTGTACGGGCTGAAGCAAGCACCTCGTGCTTGGTACACTCGGATAGACAGCTACTTCACCCGGCTTGGATTCTCCAAGAGTGAGGCGGATCCAAACCTGTACCAGATTGTGGTGGAGGGGAAGCTGTTGATCATCGTACTGTATGTAGATGATCTGATTTTGACTGGCGATGAGCAGCTGATACTTTCATGCAAGGAGGATCTTGCACGAGAGTTTGAGATGAAGGACCTGGGCATCCTTCATTATTTCCTGGGATTGGAGATTTGGCAGCGCAGTGGAGGACTGTTTGTTTCTCAGGGCAAGTATGCCCGGGAGATTCTGGAGAGGTTCAACATGCAAGGCCGCAAGCCTGTTGACACTCCTCTTCCTGGTGGTTGGAGGAAGGAGGATGCTACTTCAGCGGAGGTAGTGGATGCCACTGTCTATCGACAGTTGGTGGGGTCGCTTATGTATCTGGTCAATACATGACCCGATATATGCTATGCTGTTAACCAGCTTTCGTAAGCTATGGTTAAGCCTACCAAGCTCTTTTGGAAGGCAGGCAAGCATGTATTGCGTTATATCAGAGGCACATCGGGATATGGTCTATGGTACAGACAGGAGGATGGAGCGAAGCTTTCTGGCTTCACTGATGCAGATTGGGCAGGGAGTCCAACGGACCGGAAGAGCACTTCTCGAGGAGTTTTCAGCATTGGGTCGACAGCAGTTTCCTGGTACAGCAGGAAGCAGAGATCCGTGGCACTCAGTTCAGCAGAGGCCGAGTACATGGCAGCTAGCTTGGCTGCATGTGAGGCTATTTGGATGAGGAAGATCCTTGCAGTTTTGTTCAGGTTGCATTTGGAGCCTACAGTGATCTACTGTGATAACCAGAGCTGCATCAAGCTCTCGGCTAATCCAGTATTTCATGATAGGTCCAAACATATCGACATCAGGTACCATCACATCAGAGATTGTGTTCAGCGGAGGATCATGATGCTTTCATATGTTCCCACGGAGGATCAGGATGCCGACATCCCGACGAAGGCGCTCACCAGGAGCAAGTTCGAATTCCACAGAGGCAGGATAGGGATTGCAGATAATCCATATCTTGCTGAGAGGGAGTGTTGAGAATGCAGCAAGATGATGGAGCTTAGTGAAATGAAGTCGCCTTCACTAAGTGGGCCCGCAGGCAAATTCTGGCGCAAAGTCTATTTTTAGACTATGTCTATTTTTAGACATACTGAGCATAATTTGGGAATTCTACTTGGAGATTCTTGGAGTATGCGACATGTCGGTAAAAATAGATGAGACCCTAATTTTTAGGACCCAGGCTATTTTTAGACCGATCTCCTAAAAATATGGAAGTCAAATATTATTTACCCTTAATAATATTTTGACTATAAACAGCAGTTTACTCTCTTGGCGCACTTCAGTTTGAGTCATGGAGGTGGCTCATGCAACCGACACAAGGAATCACGTGGTTCCTAGGGTTTGATGGCATCTTGCATGGTTGGCTTCAGTTAGACTTCAGTGGCAGAAGTTTTGAAGGAGTTAACGGGACAGATAGTGGAGTTGTGTTCTGTTTGTTTTAGTTGAACTAGTTGGGATTAGTTAACTAACTAATCAACTAGATATGAGTGGAGTAAATTAAATAATATTTAATTTACTAAATATTAACTCATTAGTCAACTCAAGAACACTCTTACCACTACAAGGCATGATCGCCAAAGAAGACCAAAGAAAGAGATAGATGGAAAGGGTAGAGTTAGCTATCAGTTGTAACTATACTGTTGCTATTTGCAACACATAGATAGGTGGAGTAAGCTATGAGTATTGCAAAGTTTAGGCCGGTGGTTTATCTATATAAGGAGGCCATCACCTAGCATTAAAATACGCAATCAAGGTTGGCTATCAAGTGGCTAAGGATTGGAGCAAGTGATTTGCTAGATCTAGCTCGATAGTGTGTAGCATGGGAGGTAGTGCATGAGAGCTTGTGAAGAGTTTTTGTACTATGATTGTTACATGATTTCTCCATTATAATATACACAATAGCTGGGGGGTTTTCAGCTATAGGCTTTCCCCATACATACTGAGTTAATGTGTGATTGATTTGATGTGCGATTGCTTCTATATATTTTCCGCATGTGACAATTAATTGTAGAAGAGGGTTATGTGTTATGCATGCAATTCGAAATTGATGTATGATCGGGTTAATCTTCATTGAATAAGTGATTTATTCAGCTAATTTCTACAGAAACTATAGGGTCATGACTCAGCTATTGAGAACCAACAGTAAAAGTAATACATTGCATGTTTCTCTACATACAGACGTCTTGTTGACTATATGCTTAGTACCCAAAGTACTATCAGTTGGTCGAATTATCTGACGCAGAATAATGATTTGATACCTAATTGTAGAGCCAGCGGACCTAATTCTCAAAAACATGAAAGCATATCAATATGTATTAAGCAATGCATCTTGCAGATTTAACTTACATCCAATAGCGGGACAATTGCAAAATTTTGATTATAAATCCACAGCTAAGTTTTATATAATAGAGATATTATGAATGGAAAATTATGGCTATTGATTTTTTTTGAAGATTTTCTTAAAGCCAGCTATGTTGGAGCTGGTATTATGCCTGGTTCTTCTATTTCTGGCAGTTATGGTAGGGATAGTGATTCGGTGGTCATGGAAACCCGAGTGGGCTAGATTTGTATTGCTGGTAACGAGGAGTTTGTTTAGATTTGTTTGGAATGCCCCACCTAGTTTTTGCGCTTGCCACTTTTCGTCTGTTCTGCCTACCTCATTATCTTTTCCACTGATGAGAAAACACTAGGATAGTTTGAGAGCTAGGAAGGCCAAAGCTTTATATTGAGGTATTTGCAAGTTACCGAAGAACATGTCTCGATGTCCATTGTCTATGTTCCTTCTACTTCAAATGTTGTGCAAGGATGGGCAGAAATTGCAATGGGTGTGCTGTCTAGCATCATCCCGTGGTTCACAATGATGGTTTTTCATAAGAGATCAACCCTATTACAGAAGGTTGATGACACTCTCAGTGTATTCCATACTCATGTTGTTGCAGGAGTATTGGGTGGCGCACTAACTGGTCTGTTCGCAGAGCCTGCTCTATGTTCACTCTTCTTACCAGTCAAAAATTTGAAGGGAGCCTTCTATGGAGGTCCGGGTGGGGTGCAGTTCCTTAAGCAGCTGGCTGGAGCACATTTTATAATAGGTTGGAATGTTGTAGCTACAAGCATAATATTGTTGGTGATAAGCTTGGTGATCCCATTAAGGATGACAGATGAGCAACTTCTGATTGGAGATGATGCAGTTCATGGTGAGGAAGCTTATGCTCTGTGGGGAGATGGCGAGAAATATGATAACGCAAGGCATGGATGGTATGATGATACAACTCATGGAGATGGCAAAGGGCAGGGTGCCAGTCAATCGTTTTACCATTTCATCCATAGCCATACCATAATTCACAAAATATGAATTCCATTTTCAAAACCTGTGAAACCATATAAGTTTTAGGAATTTTCTAAATTTTCTGACAAGCCACCCTCTTACAAATATGAGAATTTTCTGAATTTTCTGACAGGCCACCCTGTTACGAATCATGTCGGAAGAAAAAAAAGGTAGATTCTACTAGTGATCTGGTCCTTAGTAGTGGAGATGTTGGAAATAGAGAGATCTCTGCAAACAAATCTCATAAGCGTGCTTCCTGTGCAGGTGAGAAGGCTTTCTTGTTACCTCCATTGTATTACACTTCTAGGATGAGATTGCAGCTTTTAACATTTGTAGGAAATTGTACCTTTATTCATTTTTGTAAAGTGCATGGTATCATATATAGCCATATGTTCTTCCTTGACACGTATATTTTTAGTAGCTTGTTTTTTTAGTTAAAAATGCAATGGAACCATCCTATGATAAGCAATTTTTGGACCCTTCAATTTGTTATCTAGTGAGGGCATTTATGTAGAGCTAAAAAAATTATTGGTATTTCCACGTTTCTCTATTTTTGTAGTAGGTTAATTCTATGAGCACAAATATGTGTATCACAAAGATTTAAAATCAAGACACAAAATGCCTAGTCCATGTTACAGCAATTTTCCTATTGCATTAATTCAATTCATAGTGTGGTTATCAATGGATAGATAATCATGTTGCGGATAGGACTGAGCACTTCTAGGCACATTATCCTTTAATATTTTGATTTTGGTTTAGCAAAGCAATTTGGATCATTGTAAACCAAATCAACAACCTTATTGCAACTTGTCATTTAATATGTGGATATTGGTTATACAAAGCGATTTGGGTCATTGTAAACCAAATCAACAACCTTATTGCAATTTGGGTCATTGTAAACCTTATTGCAATAAGGTTGTTCATTTTGTTTACAATGACACAAATCACTTTGGATAACCAATATCAACATTTAAACCAACATATTAAATGACAATGCGCCTATGTTCCTAATCTTTAATATGTTGATTTATATGAGTATAAACCAAATCAACAATCTTTAATATGCTAATTTATGTTGGTGTAAACCAAATCAAAAAAATCAACAACTTTACAAGTATTCTTAGAGAGGAAACGCTGAGAATATATCACACCCAACATTAACAAAAACCAATGTAAAGCAAGGACCTTAGAAAGTTCCATACCCAAAAATAGAGAGTTGACAATAAGAACCACTTCGAGTGACAATGATTTTTTCCTTTTCCTAGCGCACAGAATGTATTAATAATCATCATATATGGCACCCGAGCAAGACTGCATATCAGTGTTGGTCCATTTCAGATTACACCTTCATCTAGTCTTATATGCAGATATGCATTTGGCAGGTCGAGGGTATAGAGTGCTTACTGTATATAATGAATATGCCTTACGGTGCGATAAAAAACATATATTTCAAGGAAGACAGGAGTGAATCAGTTCCCCGTATTTAAATAGCAGAGCTGATCCCTGTATTGTCACGTTGAAATATGAGAAGTAAATATTACAGTCATTAAAGCATGAATGCATTCACTTGACACAGAAAATATGAGGACAATTTTGAAAGAAATTCTAGTGACATAAGGAGAATCTAGAGACATAAGGAGAATCTAAAATCTGTTATGCAGACACCAAACGAGCAATCTATTATTTAGAAACAGAACATGTACAAAACGAGGGAAGGTGAGTGCCATATGGAAAAAGTTGTTTCAGCAGATTGAAAACTTACAGATTCGGAGCGAAGCTGTGCAATAGAAACAAAACGAATTGAGTTGATTCGGAACGGAGCTGTGCGGGAAGGTGAATCGAACAGGTCGATGTTTTGTTTTTTTTCGAACAGGAACAGGCGTGCAATGAGCCAGGGGAGCAATGGAGGAGCGATGAGGGGAAGGGAGGGGGAGGTCGCTACGAATTGGAAACATTGCTGGCAGCACGGAAGTTTCTCTAACTGAAAGATCGAAGTTTCCTGATTCCATCTGATCTTCCTTCTGACGGCAGAGAACGTGTGGGCAGAGGAATTGCGAGCCGAAGCAGGAGCGGGAAGGAACCGGAAGTTTTTCCGACAGGTCACAGAAACTAGAAACTAGGCAATTTCTCCGTCCAGTTATACTACTCCTTAGAAAAATAAAACATAAAATTAAAAAAAAAACAAAAAAATATATATATATAAAAAAGATAAAAAAGATAAACATAAAAAAAAAAAACTATTTTCAAAAAACATAATTAACAAAAAAAATTAACAAAAAAAACAAAAAAAAATACAAATAAATAATACTTTATTAAATAATTAAATAAAAACCAAACAAAAAGAAAATATCAAAATAAATCAATAAATAAAAACACTCATTTAAAAAAATCAAAACAAAACTTAAAAAAACAACATAATAAAAAAAGCAAAATTAAAAACATAAAACTACTCAAAAGTAAAAAACAAAAAAAAACACCAAAAACATTTAAAAAAGCATAAAACCAATTAAAATTAAAATAATAATAATAATAATTTTAAAAACAAATAAAAATAAAAAGTTAATTTGTGTGAGCTCAAGTTGGTTCTCAAAATCTGCTTGAGCTTGCCTGAGGGACCGCCACCTTGGGCAGGCAGAGCTGAACAACTCTGCCAGCCCAAGGCGGAGGCCCCTCTAGCCACCCGAAAGAATCGGCTTCAGGTTGTCGGGTGGCCAAAGGGGCCTCTGCCCTAGGCTGGCGGAGTTGTGCAGCGCCGCCCGCCCAGGGCGATGGCCCCTCGAGCTGCCCAGGGGCTCGAGGGGCCGAAATTTTTATTATTATTATTATTTTCGTCCTAAAATATTTGGTTTTTAAAGGTAATCAATTTTTTTGTTTTTTTGTTTTCCTATGCAATATTATTTTCTTATAGTTAAATTTTTAATACCTTTTCCAAAATTAAAAAAAAATAATAATAAAATTAATATCTTAAAGTTATGATTTCTTTTACATTTTTAGAAAATGGATGAAAAATATACATTTTGAATATAGATATAATTTTTTTTTAAAATGTGTATTTTAAGATATTTAACTAAAAATAACACGTTAAATAAAATAAAATTATGGAAAATTTGAATTAAAAAAATTAGATAAATAACAAATTATATGGTTTTTTTAATAAAAAAGTGAGGACATTCGAAAAAAAATTAAAAAAAAAAAATTATGCACATAGAATTTTAAGTATTTAAAAAAAATAAAAAAATAATAATAAACATACAATCTAAAAATATAATAAAAATCATAAACATAAAAAAATACAATTAAAAAAAAAAAAACAACAACATTATAGCTTAAATATTAATAATAATAATAATAATAATAAACTGTTCAAAAAAATTAAATTTGAACAATGAAAAACAATAAAAATAAGAATTAAAAATAAAAACAATTTAAAAATAAACATATAAAAAAGAAAAACACACACAAGATATATATATATATATATATATATATATATATATATATATATATATATATATATATATATATATATATATATATATATATATATATATATATATATATAATAAAAAATAAAAATAAAAATAAGCCCCTCGAGTTACCCAACGGCCTGAAGGCGATTCTCAAAATCGCCTCCAAGTGGAGGTGATTCTCATAATCGCCTTCATGGAGGCAAGGCAATTCTCACAATTGCCTCTACTCAGCGGCAATTCTGAGAATCACCTTGTTGTAGGCAATTCTGAGAATCGCCTCGCCTCCAACTCCCGGCAACGATTCTAAGGATCGCCTTTAGCTCAAGGAGATTCTGAAAATCGCATACAGCTGAAGGTGATTCTCAGAATCGCTTTCGAGTGGAGGTGATTCTAAGAATGATTTTGAGAATCGCCTTTAGCTGAAGGTGATTCACAGATTCTCCATAGGGTGGAGGCAATTTTGAGAATCTCCTTCAGGCCACTGGGTGGCTTGAGGGGCCTCTACCCTGGGCTTGGCGATTCTCAACCCAGGGCAGAGGCCCCTCGGGCCACCCGACGGGATGAAGGTGATTTTCAAAATAACCTTCAACCAGTTGAGTGGCCTGAAGGGCCTTCGCCTTAGGCTGACGCTTGGCAATTCTCAGCCTAGGGCGGAGGTCCCTCGGGCCACCTATCGTGATGAAGGCAATTCTCATAATTGTCTTCAACCCGAAGGGTGACCTAAGGGGCCTCCGCCTTGGGCTGGCAATTCTCAGCCTAGGGAGGAGGACCCTCAGTCCACCTGATTGGTTGAAGGTGATTCTGTGAATCTCCTTCAATGCTCTAGGTGGCCCGAGGGGCCTTCACCCTAGATTGCAGGAGTTGCGTAGCTCCACCAGCCCAGGACAGAGGTCCCTTAGGCCACCCAGTCGCGGCCTTCAACCCATCAGGTAGCACGAGGGGCCTTCGCCCTGGGTTGGCGAAGCTACACAACTTTTCCAACCCAGAGCAGAGGCGCCTCAGGCCACCTAGTCGTGGCCTTCAGCTCGTCGGGTGGCCCCAAGGACCTCTGCCTTGGGTTTGCAGAGCTATGCAACTCCGCAAACCCAGGGTTGAGGCCCCTCGGGCTACTTGACGGGCTAAAAGCCAATTTTGAGAATCATATTTTAGCCCTTCGGGTGGCTCGGGGGGCCTCCACTTTGGGCTAGTTGGCTGAAAGTTGATTCTTAGAAACAGCTTTCATCCCGTCAGGTGGCCCGATGGACCTCCACCTTGGGCTAGTGGAGCTACACAGCTCCACTAACCCAAGGTGGAGGCCCCTCGGGCCACCTAACGAGCTGAAATCCGATTCTGAGAATCTGCTTTCAACGCGCACTGTGGCTCTAAGAGCTTTTTTTTTTTTTTTAATTTAATTTTTTTAAATAATTTAAATACTATATTTAATTTTATTAGTATTATTATTATTATACATGTGTGTGTGTGTGTTTTTTTAATTTATTTATTTTTTAAATGATTTTTATTTTTTTTAATTTATTTTTATTTTTTTATTATTTTTCATTTTTTAAATTTAATTTTTTCAATGTTTTTTTATTTTTATTTTTTTATTATTCTTTTACTTTTAATGTTTTTTTTTAAATTAATTATAATTTTCGTTTTAAAATTTTTTATGTTTATGATTTTTATTTTATTTTTAAATTCTATGTTTATTTTATTTTTAATACTTCTATTCTTTATGTAATTTTTTTTTTTCAAATGTCATCATTTTTTATATTAATTTCGTAAAATTTGTTATTTTTTCAAAAAAATTTATTCAAAATTTCCATAATTTTATTTTATTTACGTGTTATTTCTTGCGAAAATATCCTAAAATACATATTTTTTTTAATTATATGCACATGCAAAATGCATAATTTTTTTGTTAAGTTTTTAAAATTATTATTTTTTAGTAACAATTATTTTCTGTGTATTGAAATATTAATTAACGATATATAAATATAAAAGAAATCATAACCTCAATATATTAATTTTATAATTTTTATTATACTTTTGGAAATATATATTAAAAAAAAAAAAAAATCATTGTAAAGGAAAACAAAAAACAAAAAATTGAACAATTTGAAAAATGGTTAAATAATCAACATTTAAAAAAAAATTATGTTTACTTAAAGCGTTAAAAATATGCCTTAAAAAAATTGTTGTTGTTTTTCAAAGTCCACATGAAAATCACCAACATTTAAAAACAAAATCCACACTTCATACATCAGAAAATTTAAAGTGTGAAAATTAAGCCCTCTAAAAAAAGGGTTGATGCTGCATCAACGCTTTTCAAAATTAGCATGAAAATCACTAACATTTAGAAAAAAATATTCTTACTTGATACATAAGAAAATTTAAAGTGTCAAAAATATGCTAAAAAAAAAGTGTATCCTGAAACAACACTATTCAAAATCCTACCAAAGAAAAAAAGTTTACATTGTTTATTTTAGACAAAACTCTAGCATCATATTAAGTGCCATGCCAAATTAACCAACACTATGTAATTGTGCATTGTACTAAACAATTTGTAATTCAAATCTATAAGAATGTGACATCCATTTTGTTGTATATGCACATAATGTTAATGTGATTTGAACAAGTCCTACCAAAGTTACTACTTCGTAATTGAATATATATATATATATATATATATATATATATGGGAATATAAATTGTCAAACTTTGTTATATAACTATAAATACAATTTTGCTTTGTAAAACAATTTCATAGAATAATCATTTTATATTATCATACAGATATGAAAGATATATATTAATCTTCTCCATATTATATTAATATTAATTTAAATATTTCATAATATGTTTTATATGTATCATGCTACCAGCTTCTATAAGTAAATTTTCTAGCAACATAATCCTTAATTTTAGTGGGAGGGACTACCCTACCATGCAACACTTGTTTTAGTATATTTTTTATAAAATTATTTAAAATGATTAACTAATTATTATGTCAATAGGCATGTTTGTTTTGGAATAGGAATTCCATAATTATAATTTAATTATCAATAATTATTAGGTGGATGTTAGAGATTTAGCCTCAATGAATATTTTAGATCAAAGGTTGTTATTTATGTCCAAGTAGTTATGTCATTTTTTCCCTTTTAATTAAATTGATTGATTAAAAAAATGTCAAATGAACAAGTGTCATATAAAGTTACTTATGGGTTTTTGGGCATGTAGTACTAATAAGCCATGGTATTGGTCCATGCTATTGTAACAAAGCTTATTTATAAATTAAGAATTTCAATGGAAAAGTAGAAGTAAATCTCCATGGTTAAATCTTGTAACATGTTTTTTTTTTAATTTATATATGTTAAACTTATATATTATTGTTGTTTATAATTAGTAATAATATTTATTTTAAATAAAGTAATAATTTAGTTAGTTTTTATGATTTTTTAAATGTTAACAATGTAAGATGTTTTCATGATTAACCTTTATAGAATATTCTAAAATATTCTTAAAAGTATAAACAAATCAAAGGTTGAGATTTATCTCCAATGTAATTATGCCATTTTTTTTCTTTTACTTAAATTGATTAATAATAAAAAATTGTTATATGAACAAGTCTCATGAAAAGAATCTCCATGATAAAGGGTAGGTAAAACTCCAAGTATAAGGATCTTGTTCCATACTTTTTCAAATGTATATATTTTTAACTTATATATTAATTCCTCTTATAACAACAACTAATAATAATAATAATAAATAAGTTGTCAAAAGAACTTAGCTCAAGTGATATGGTTCATGATTTGTGTCCCAAGTAATGTGGGTTCAAGTCTTCAAAAACATGATGGCCCTTGGGGCATTTATAAAATATTGGTTCTACCAGGTAGAATAGTAATGTTTTATGCGTTAATGTCACTCCCGGACTTTTAATAATATTTTTTCTGATTTTCCTATATGTCAATTTAATTATTTATAACAATGGCCTTCTATCGAAGTGACACCTCATTTTATGATTACTAATTACTTAGTGAATAATGTAATCTAATTTTATAGGGTTGTTCACGGAGCATAGAAGAGATGGTGACAAGGTATTTTGTTAAGGCATTTCGTAATGAAAATGTCACATATTTGAAACCTCATGAGAAAATTATTTCTAGTCAAGTTGAGGGTTGTTGTGGTTCAAGTCGAGTGTGATCCTCGAGTGATTTTGATGACTTAAATGCATGTGTGTTGTAACTACTCATACCTCAAGTTAGACATATCAATCATCTCAAGACTCACATTACCTAACACAAACAAAAAAAATGATTTTATAAGAATATGAGAGTAATTGTGTAATATCATTAATGTGCATTCTTTATATATTAAATTGTAAAATTATTTTGGATTCATTACAAATACATTTCTAATAAATTAAGTGACATTTTTGTTAATATAGAGAATATGTTTGACTCTATATTCTTCTCTTTTTTCACATGGATTTATTTTCTTATCCAACATGTTACAATTTGTATCTTCTTTATAGTACATCATTTTGGATTTTAAATCTTAGAAAAGAGGAATTGAGTCTTGGATTATAGGGGAGGGTTGGATTTTCTAGAAGCTATTATGATGGTTTGATGTGTTTTATAAAATATTCTTTTTGTTTCTTGCAGGTTCTCTTTTCCGCGCTTTTAAAGAGTATCATGTTCTTGCCTACTGTTTCATTCCCTTTTAAATGTTGGATAGCGAGTGCCTTTTTTTTTTTTTGCATTGTAGTTTAATTTGGGTAAATCATGTTATTTCTTTCTTTAAGGTTGCTTGATTCTTTTTGTCAATTGGTAAAGCAACTTAATTATCATTTTTATGTCAATTCAAACGGTTTAAAGGGAATGGCTTAGACTTAGGGTGGCCTTACGTTTCTAATGCCTTTCTTGTTCCTTCTTTGAATGTTATATCCTTTCTCTTTATGGTTGATATTCTAATATTAAATCATCCTTTAGCTCCTACTTCTATACATAAGAATATATAGCCATCGATCCCCTTCCTCTCAACTTGACTTAGTAATTTATTGTTCATAATTATAGCTTGTGTAGATCAATTTATCTCCACTTCAAGATTAATACTTCACTCTTAATAATACACATATTAATATCATTAATGATTTGTTTTTTCTTCAAATTCTAAATATGCCACCTCAACTAAAACAAAACAAAACCCTTCATTAGTTTGTTCCAAAATAGATAGTCAAGATTCTATTCCTACACAATAGATCATAATATCCTTAAATTTCTTCTATAACAACACTACACTTTAAGCCAAGATAAAAATTTATTTTATACCTCTACTTAATGCCTAAAACATTGTTCGTCAACATATTTTTACCCTTTCATTGCTCTCAATGTTACCTTCATATTCACATGGCACTCAACATGACACATATTTGGGAGAGGGAGTGTAATCTACAATCCCAAAACTTTGTAATGTCACAATGAATGCATTTTATTAATATTTCTACATTGGTTTTTTTTTTAACATGCTTTTTGTCATATTATGAAAATGAAAATGATCTCTCAATGATTTTTATTTTTTGGGCTTGAAATGCCTTGATATATTTTTATAATTATTTTCAATATAAAAATATAAAAGTTGATTAATGTTCTAGTTTTTAATATAAAAATTTCTTTTTTTTAAAGGTAGCAAAATATATTGTAACTTAGTTTTTAATAGACCGATTTGATAATCATTATTGGCTACTATTAATAAACGTGGTTTGACTCATCATCATTATTCAAGGAAAACCAAATCATCTTAAATGGTTTGTTGGTGGTCGATAAGTGGACAGACTTTCACTCTGGCCAAATACCTCTAAGTCTTAGGCCATTAACCCATATCCTTACATCTACGAAAAATATATTATAAACCAATTAAAAGTGGTTTTAAGTCTTACCCATGACCAAAAAATGATTCTAGCCATATAGCGTCTTCAAAAAGCTAATACCATTTGTAACCATTGTTAAAGCAATTTCTAATAAAATTATATATTTTTAATCATTTTTAAATTTAATTCCATACGTTAAATAATATAATATCCTAATTTTTCATTTGTTTTTTTAACACATAGATATATATATGAAAATTATTAATTTTTATCTTGACTTATTTATTATATTTATTAATTGGAAAAAAATATTCATTATTATTTGTAAAATCTCCACACAAATTTGATTGATTTCATTATTATTATTTTTTATTTAATTATAATTTCATAATTTTTTTTAATTAATTACCATATCTTCATTTGAGGGGTATGATTGAGAATATATATAGGTAGTTTAAAATTGATAAATAGGGTAATCAAGGGTATATATTTATATATATGGGGTAAATTTGATTAGAGTCATATTATATTTAAAAATAATAATAATAAAGAATGAATATAAAAATTTGTATGTGTTGTTTTTATTGTAATTAAAAAACAAAGTAAGAAAATAGTAGTTGTGATTATTTTGGAAATGAATATAATTTTTGTGGTATGAAAATTACTTTGAGGCATTTTTATTTGAAGGTGGTGGATTTTTTTATGAATATATATAATTTTTTTAATTTTTTTTCTTATTTTAAAGAAATTGAGTTTGGAAGTTAAAAGTTTTTATTTTGGTAAGAATATCATTCAATAATTTTGTAAATATGATTAATTGCTATGGTCATGTATCTATACACAATCTAATAATTGTTTATGAATGTTACTAATATTTTCTTTAAACATCTCAAATGTTTCTACTTGTTCTTACTTCATTAAAACCAATATAACTTTACAACCAATATTTTCTCTTCCTTCAGTGTAGTGACTCAACATTTTACCATCTTTCACAAATTAATGAATGTTCTTCCTACCATCATGTATCACAATTCGATCATATTGCCATGGTTTCCCAACAAGGAATGACATGTATCCATTAGCTTTACATCACATACATTTCTATTGTGATACATTTCGATATGAATATATACCTTGCATTATTTTTCCACATTGATTTGATGAAAACAATGATGACACCTCATAAGAATTGGGGTGTGTTGTGCATTTTAAGTTCAAGTTTTACACCATTCCCATTGACACCAAATTGTTTGTGCTTCCTTAATTTATTATCAACATGCAACACACTCCTTTGGGTTTGCACTTTGTTCTAAAAACACTTTTTCTCAATTAAGTTCTTTTATCTTCTTCTTTAGTTTTAACAACTCTATTTGTCATCAAGTTATTTTCATGCTCAAGTTTTTCTAGAATTATACATTCTCTAATTATCTTCTCTTCTCCCCATACTACTTGTGTTTTTATATTTTCTTCTCCCTTCATTCCTATGTTATTGATATTCATATACTCCATGCCATACTATCCACATTTAAAATATGAGGCTACAAAACATGTTAGTACACACCTTCATCCATTATAACCCCAAACACTTTGGAGGAAATTCCCTTCTCTAGTTCCTATTGGAAGGCTTCGATATCTCCTTCATTATTTCCAACAGTTTGGCCTCTTCCATAACTCAATTGTTCTTTTCCTTTGTTTGATTGTTGTATCTTCATTTCAAGCATATATTTTTCTCTTAGGGCCAATTGATAGGCCTCTTCAATGGAGGGAAATCACATCAAATTGATTTCATCTTGAATAATTGTTGTTAGTGTCAGTATTTGCATCCTTTCACCAGTGATAAATGGACCCTTATCATGTTTTTTTAGGGTCCCATAGTCAATTTTTTGTCATTTCATTAGGTCATCATGTAAAAATTTGGTCACTGGATGAAGATCTAGGTCTTTTTTTACTCCTTCCAAATTTTTACTAATTGCTAGTTCATCTCACCTCTCAGCTGAGTGTACCATCATTCATAAGTTTTCATCATCATTGAAATCATATTTATCATGGTTTCATTCAGTCTGGAGTCTCCATTAGGTTTTTAGGGTTCCAAGGTCATCAAATCATCATTCCATGCATAAAGTCCAGCAAGTGGAGGAGTGACAATAAAGTAATTTCATTAATAAATTTAATTTCAAAGAAAAACTGTAATTTTAAGTTTCTATATGTAATGAGTATTTCATGTTCTTAAAATTTGTAGTTCAAGGTTTCAAAAAGATTCAATATTCCAAAAGAAATGTCCAAAATATAGTTGCTACAAGAGAGTTACTATACTTCTAGAGTACTCTTGGGAAAAATGCTTTTTCTCTATCATAGAGTGTCCAAATGACCTGATTGATGAGTCAAATGATAACTAGAAAGAAAGATATTTCAAATGAGCTATCATGATCTCAATTTGGAGTTCAAGAAGGTCTCCAAACGTGACCTGCAACTTCACGTTGTGATTTTCTCAGGGACACGCTGCGCTTTTTTACCAGTCTTGGGAGAATTTATTTTTGAGGGGCTATACTTGATTATTTTTAGTGCTTGAGGGGTCCATTGTGTAGTAGATAGAGAGATATTTCCAATTATATATCATGAGCTCAATTGGGAGTTCTTAAAGGCCTCCAAAAGTGGTTTGTAATAGTTTTTTTGTGCTTCCAGACACCTCGTTGCGCTTTTTGCTACGCTTCTACTAACTTTGATACGAATCTGAGCGAGGAGGTGGGGCATGGATTTTTACAGGAAAATTTGAAGAAAGAAAGGAATTTTCATGTTTTTGAAGATCATCTACAAGTTACAATCAAGTAAGAAAAGATAAATATGCTTTTCTTCATCAATTTTCAAAGCATAAAAAAAATTCACTCTCTCAGCTAGGGTTTCTAAAGTCAAATTGGATAAATTGTGTCATGGTCATTTTTTCAGTTTGAAAAACTTGAAACTCACTTTTTACACCTTAATTCACTTCATTTGAATCATTTACACATCTTCCCCTCCCCCAATTCCTACTTTTCCTAAAAACTCCACTCAAACCCTAATTTCTACCATGTTTTTACCTTAGGCTTGTGTTTTGGCCTTTTCATCCCATTCCCCTCACACAAATTCAAAAATATAACTTATCCCTTCTTCATAAAAATATTCCCTCTCCCCCTAAATTTATTCAAAAATTTAGGCAATCCCAAACTTATATTACCATCTCATTCATAGACCTAGAAAAAATACTTTGTTTTTGCTCTTCTTCATTGGGGTTTTCTTGCTACCATGGACACTGATACTTCCCCCTTTGAGAGGAATAAGTTTAAAGGAGGAAATATATTGAGGTTTGAGCCCTCTAACTTCCATCAAATCACCTCATCTCATTTTATACTCAAATGTTTTGAAAATTTCAACTATGTACAGTTTTGTCAAAAAGTACAAGAGGTGGGATATAACGAACAACTCACAAGGTTATTTTCCATAGCTTTGAAAAAGTACAAGGTTTTTATAGCAGTGATAGAGTTCACTTCCACACTATAAGCTATCTCCATAGCCACTGGGATACCAAACCATGGTGAGTATTGGTTCAAAGGCATAAACCTAGACCTTGAGCAGTACAAACCCTACTTGATACATCCATGATAGCATAACACTAATATGTCAAAAGGAGAAGGGTAAGTTGTACCTACTTTTTGATACATCCATGATAGCATAACACACCTTATTTGGTACCTCTGGAGCAATTTTGAGGAAATTTGGATAAAATTTGGGAAGTTTGAAAAAATCCTCGAAGGCACATTTTCGAGAAGTGTATTGTTTAGACATCATTTTACAGAACATATTGTGGCCAAAAAAATATGAATTTTGGGAAAATGCAGGAGGTTTATATTCCTAAGATATCAAAATACAATAACCTATTTCACATTTTACACAGGTATTACATAATCAGAGATCCATTCACATCTTCACAGCCTATTTTTCTGATTGTGCAATGTCATGTTTAAGTCACCTTTTGCAAAGAAGATTGTGGACAATCATAGAAGCATCTTAGGAAATTGGAGGGGGCTTTTGTTCCTAACATGCCAAATAATAAAAATCTCTCTAAGTTTTGCAAAAGCATTCATTATTAGAGAGATATGGCTCCATCTTTGAGGTGTATTTTTCAAGAAACCCCAGAAAGTTTTGTGTTTTGGTGCAGACTAGTGCAGTTTTTTGTATCTACCCAGAAGCACAACGAAATTTGCTACGACTTTGGTACAGGCCTCCAAAAAGGAAAAAAATTATGTTTTTGGAAATCTAATCAAATATTAAGAGAACCTGTTATCACTCAGTAATTTCTCCAGGTTCAAGAGAAATAGTCCGAGGTAACCACAAACCAACTTTTAGGTACAGAATCTAGCCAATCTGTACCCAGAGAGGGCTCTCTCTTTAAGTTTTATCTTTGTTTTTGAAAGATATTAGGCTAGTTATGAAATTTTAGGGATTTTGATTGTGTTTGGGTGATGGAATTCACTAACAGAGGGGTAGGACTGAGTAGTTTAGGCCATTGGGCCAATGGAGTCAAAGAAGATGGCTTAACTGGATTTAGTTTCTTAACAAGGGATGGTTTCACAGGGCAAGGTAATCAAATAGGGAACAATTAAATATCTAAAATGAATGGAATGGACTCAAAATGGGTGAAGGGAAATTAAGAATCCTTCAATATATTTCAAAAGAGGGAACTTGAATGATTATTAATAAAGAGAAATTAATTATTCTTTACCAAATAATCAAAATTATTAAACTAGAAAACAAGAGCAATTAAGAATTCACTGTTTATACTAGTTCAGAAGAAAACATTAAGAATAATAACGATTGAAAACAGATTGCACTTAAGCACTTTCTGAATTATTCCTTTTCATTTATCATTCAGATATGAAACATAAAAGGTATAATAAACAAATATAAAACTTTAAAACATAAGAGATAGATGACTTATTGATCCATTGTTTGATTCAAGAATCCTGTGAAAAGTCCTCTGCATCAATTCCTTATCCAGCTAGCCCTGCAAAAATTGTCAAACAACACTTTATTCCAAATTAATCAATATTACAGCAAAATCTATGAATTCCACTACCAAAATACTTCCAAGAGTGAAGTATTTATACAAATTCTAAACTAAAATATCTTGAAAAAATATCAAGATTAGTTCACAAATATCTCCAATTGCTTTACATAAATAGAACTTAAGTAAAGGACACTCAAACTAATGCATCTATTTGGCACTATTTTTTATGGATATGTGATGAAAAAGAGGAGAATTCGAATTTGATCCAACTCTTAGTTGATGATGAGACATCCAAGTCACTAACTGCTTCCTTTCTTTGTGCATTCTGCTCCAACAATTCTGCAGACTTTGGGTCCAATGATATCTTTGTATTTCTCAATCCGTAATAGATATGTAAAAAGTGAAGGAGGTTATTGTGGATTAATATGTTGGTGATATAATCCTATTTCATTTTCCTAAAATTCCTCTCCAGATGTGCACAATAGCCTCTGCAAAAAGATCTATAAAACAGAGTTTTACAGAGTCTGAAAAATAGCCTGTAAAGATGTACATGTATCTCTGATTCTGAAATCACTGTGCAAAAAGTTAGATAGGTTTTTGTATATGGTTCTCTTAGGAACAAAAACCTCCTTCAGTTTTGTATGATGTATTTCATATTTTCCGCAATCTTCTCTGCACAATGATGACTTAACTGGAATTTTCTGCAAAAAGTGCTTTCAAACATTGTTTAATATTTCCAAAACCATAATAGCTGTTAGAAAAGTGAGAGAGGTTTTTGTGGCTGGATATCTTATGAACGTAAACCTCCTTCATTTTTGTAAAATTTACTTCTTATTTTCCACAATATTCTCTGAAAAATTATGGCTTAACTGGTATTTTCTGCAAAAAGTGCTTTCCAACATTGTTTAATATTTCCAAAACCATAATAGCTGTTAGAAAAGTGAGAGAGGTTTTTGTAGATGGTCCTCTTAAGAACATAAACCTCCTTCAGTTTTGAAAAATTAATCTTGGATTGATCACAATAGTTTTTTCAAAACAATGACTAAAACATGAAATTTCTGCAAAAATGTTCCTTCTTGTTGTGTTTTTCATCTTTTCACCTTTTTGTTCTTTTAACTGTTTTACTTTCACTTTAGATAAAATTCAATGTTGGTGAAAGTATTTTCATCTCTTTTTACCATTTTACTGCCTCTGTAATTACTTTTACTATTTACCTTTGATTGCTTTGTAACTTCATTTTAACTTTCACTCTGACTTTTACCTGATACACTTTAACCACTGATACTCTTTAACTGTTATGTTCTTTGTTTATTTTCTATTTATCCTTTTTACCATTACTTACTGTAGTAAATAACCAAAATTCATCCAAGGATATTTTTTACAAAAGTTCCAACATGTCTTCACACCATTGTGCTTCTGGTATTCTGGTTCCGTTTCAGAAAGTGAATAGTGAGGAAACAGGTGCAGGCAATAGCTGACTGGTTCAGCTGAAAATCGTTTGGAAAAGTGGCGGTTGGAAATCTTCAATAGCTGATTTAGACGTTTTTTGCATGGGAGCACTGGTCACAGGATAAAATGATGAAAATAACGTGCATTTGTTTGTTTTATTCACAAAGTCAAGGTTGGCGGGGGTTTTATTATTTCGGACGGATGATGTACGCGGGAAAAGGTTTTTTGTCGTACGCGGAGGCCGGTAAGCGGTATGTATCGCACCACTTTTGGGGATGGGTGGTATTCAGCTGGGAGCCAGCGATTCCATAGACTTTGTGACATGTGGCGGGGTATTGTTTACAAAATCGCTTAGTGATCACGCACTATCGTTCGGTCGTGGGGGGTGATGCGATATGGACGACAACCATTGGATGTGGAGGGGTTGATCGGATGGCTATCAGGGAGGCAAGATGATGGGAGATTAACAAGGGCGGGCCCAACATAATTAAATATTATTTAATCATATCGAGAGCAATATGATTGGGCGGGTAAGTTATTAATTAACCGTGAGGGTTAATTAATCTTTTTTTAATGTGGCAGGGAGTCGGGGCTCTTAATTAGTTGCAGATTTAACTAATTAATCCCAATTAAAATAGTATTATGGTTATATTTCAACCAAGGGGCGGGATATATAATATTTGGGGATTTTATATAATTATAATAATACGGGAACGGGTTGATTTAAATAATAAAGTTAAAATTTAATATGTGAAAATGAATGAAAAGCGCTAAGTATAAAAACATTAGGATTATGTATTTAACTTATTCTTGAATGAAAAAGGGTTTTTATGGGATATTGTGCAATTTTCCTAAGTAAAATAGGATTTTACTTAGGAAAAAGACTTATGGAAGTAAATGGATGACTTATGGATGGTTTTAAGTACTTAGGCTTTTTAAATTATTGCGCCGAGGGTCCGGTCCCTCCAAAAGTCAATGAAATGCCTTGAGCCCCTCTAATTTTCAAATTCCTTAGTACTTAGGGGAAATTAGTGAAATGTTTAGGGAAAAATGAGAAGGGGAGTTAATCATTTGACCTTGTTTTGCTTAAAATTCTTCTAGTGTAATGTCTTCCTTGCATTTGTGATGAAAGTAAGGATTAACACATTTAGAGTCATTATCCATCACATGTAATTTTACAACATCATCTACCTACCCTACCTACTTTAACCTAGCATTTTTTCTTCTTTATTAAGGTGCACTTAGACTAGCAAACCCTTATCACACTTTCTTTTCTTTTACATGTAGAAATCTATCTAAGTCTATCCTTATTACATCCAAGGGCTCAGATTAAGTTGTTGAGCTCCTTTTATTTACTCTGCCTATCTACTTATCTGCAAAGATTAAACAGTTTGGTCAGATTTTATTCTCTATTTCTAAAACATAAAATTCAAATATGAACAAGCCAAGCTTAAACTATTTGATTGTTCATCAATTGTGGCATAAAATACAAGTTGCACACAATTTTTTTATTTACATAAGAGCAAAAAGTAGTGGCATTTAGACTTGCACACTTTCCTTGGGCTTTCTTTTGGTGGGGTTCATTTTCTTTTACTTTTTTGGCCATTTTTTATTCTTTTCACCCTTTGATTTTTATTTTAGGCTATACCCTCTTCACATTTTGTAAATTTTTTGATTTTTTTTTACAATATGGAAAACCTTTGCAACAAAGAAAGATATGAACATATTATGTAGCCCATCAAGTCAATCATGATATATGACACCTATTGGTATAGGAGCATAACACTGGCTCCACTTGGGGATGGCTTTTCCTGGTGAAAAGTCAAGAACAGCAGGTCAGTTGCCTTCATCTTTGACCTTTGATGATCTTAGTAAGTGTCTTCTGTCTTCTGCAAACTGAAATCTGATCTGAAACTAAAACAACACACAAAAAAATTTCAAACCAACTAGCTGAAAATTGAAAACTAAAAAAAAATGCTCAAAATTCTGAGCTTATTAGCACTCATCTACCTACTCAATCTACTGTTCAACTGCTGGTTAGGTAAAATGAAATAGCCAATGCAACTATTCAAGCATTATGTACTTTGATAATAAAAAAATTGCATTTTCTTGTTGATTATCAAAATTGTACTTCTGCAACCTATTAGAAACTTGTCAACAAATGAGAGGATAAGGAAACACTTGATTTCCTTTGTTGACTCTAGAAACTGTACAAAAGGATGTTCCAAAATATATACACTGACGTTTAACTGATCTAAACAACTGTACATCTGTTCTGGATGGCCTCCCTGCCATGAATCTGAAATGTTATTTTCGTATTTATCTTCCTACAAACTTTCAGATAAGATTTGTGATGATATTCCTACTGATTTTAATGTTTGACTGTTGAATCCTTTATCATCTTGATTCTGAAAATCATAGTTAGTTAATAGAGGAATGCTTTGAATGCCTTCAATTTTCAACATATCTGCTATTGGATCTTGAAAAACTTGGGAAAATGGCTGCAACCTATAGCATATAGGTTTCCATGAGACTTCATAAACTTCAACAAGTTTCTCATCCTTTTCATTAAATATGTTATACCACATTTCCTTTAAAAGCTGAAATGGTTCAAAACATAGTGGTATGAAACTTTCTTGTGTCATTTGATTATTTATTTCAATGGGAACTGATAACTGCAATTGTGAAACTAAAAAATCTTGATCAATAGTTTCATTATCTTCTTTGTTGTCAATCACAATTCCTAAGATTGTTGATTATTGATGGCATGATAGTTGTCTCTAATGAACTGAAATGAAGCAAAACAAAGAGGTAAAGAACCTTCACTTATTTCCACATTTTCTTCTTTTTCTTCCTCACTCTCATGGTTTATCTATGTTGGTTGATCACTGTCTTCAATCTGCTGAAATTGAGTTTCTTCATCCCACAAACTAGCTTCTGATTGCTCTGTAAAGTTAGCTTGAGTTTGGAGAACATAACTATCGTCATAATGATCATACTTAGGAAAATCATCGAAAGAAGGAATGTCATCAAACGTACACATTAGATCAGCAAATTCCTCTTCCTCGTATTGATTTGTAAATTCATTTTTTGATCTATGATAATTTGAATTAAGAGGAATTTGTTCATGGCTATCAACCTCTTCTATTTCTTCATGGTGATTTTGAATAAAAAATTCATCTTTCATATTGATCTTGTTGATATTGCAACAAGATGATGAGCTTAGTGGAAAGGAGTCGCCTTCACTAAGTGGGCCCGCAGGCTATTTTAGGCGCAAAGTCTATTTTTAGACTATGTCTATTTTTAGACATATGGATCATGTTCTATGAGTTGCAGGATGCTATTTGTGGATGGTTGGTCAAGTCGGAGAAAATATATGGACTTCTATTTTTAGACATACTGGGCGGAATCTATTTTTAGATTGCCAGTCTAAAAATAGATATGTCGAATATTATTAGCTCTTAATAATATTTGGACTCTAAACATTATCTTATTCTCTTGGAGCACTCCAGTTAAGTGCACAGATGTGGCACAGGAGCTGACAGAAGGAATTACGCTATTCCTGAGGGTTAAGTGGAGCTATTGCATGGATACTTTAGTTAGAACTCATGTGACAGAGTTTGGTGGAGTTGATTGAGGAAGTTGGTGGAGTTGTATTAAGTTTAACTAATATAAACATAGTTGAGCTATTTGTATTCAATTTAACTAATTGATACAATTAGTGAGAGTGGTGTGAATTAATTATTAATTAATTCACTAATTATAAACTCATTAATCAACTAAAGAATGCATCAGTTAACTTCAGTGCATGGACAAGTTCAGTGGGGACCAGTGCAGAAATAGGTGAAAGAGCAGGTTAACTATCAGTTGTGACTATACAGTTGCTATTTGCAACACACAGATAGGTGGAGAAGCCCATGAGGATTGCGCAGTACAAGCCAGGTGGTTTATCTATTTAATGAAGCCATCCCATAGCATTTATTATGCAATAGAGGCTGGCTATCAAGTGGAAAAGATTGGAGCATGTGTTTTTCTAGATCTAGCTTGATAGTGTGTAGCAATTGGAGGTTGTGCTGAGAGCTTGTGAGGAGCTTTGTACAATGATTGTTACATGATCTCCATGACATATAATATACAGATATTTGGGGGTTTTTAGCTTTAAGCTTTCCCATGAAATACTGTGTTCATATGTGTGATTGTTTGTGGTTTTAATGTGCATGAAATTGATTTTATTTCCGCATGTGATGATCAATGGTAGAAGAGATGGTGTATTATGCATGAAGCTAAATAGTGTGCGGTGATCAAAGAGTATCCGTGGAATAATATCTTGTAATATTCAATTTCTACATGTACTCAGTGAGTCGCATCAAATTCCTCAATCTAGTATTTCGTGATAGATCTAAACACATTGACATCCTGGGATCATCATATTTCCAGATTGTGTTCAAGGAAGATCATGTTACTTTCTCACATTCCTTACCTGAGGATAAGGATGATGATATCTTGACGAAGGCGCCATCGTATAGGCACCGAATACCACAAGTGTGATAGGGGTTGCAGAGCAATCCTTATCTTGTTCAGAGGAGTGTTGATATTGCAACAACAGGGAATATTGCAACAAGATGATGAGCTTAGTGGAAAGGAGTCGCCTTCACTAAGTGGGCCCGCAGGCTATTTTTGGCGCAAAGTCTATTTTTAGACTATGTCTATTTTTATACATATGGATCATGTTCTATGAGTTGCAGGATGCTATTTGTGGATGGTTGGTCAAGTTGGAAAAAATAGATGGACTTCTATTTTTAGACATATTGGGCGTAATCTATTTTTAGATTTCCAGTCTAAAAATAGATATGTCGAATATTATTAGCTCTTAATAATATTTGGACTATAAACATTATCTTATTCTCTTGGAGCACTTCAGTTAAGTGCACAGATGTGGCACAGGAGCTGACAGAAGGAATTACGCTATTCCTGAGGGTTAAGTGGAGCTATTGCATGGATACTTCAGTTAGAACTCATGTGACAGAGTTTGTTGGAGTTGATTGAGGAAGTTAGTGGAGTTGTATTCAGTTTAACTAATCTAAACATAGTTGAGCTATTTGTATTCAGTTTAACTAATTGATACAATTAGTGAGAGTGGTGTGAATTAATTATTAATTAATTCACTAATCATAAACTCATTAATCAACTAAAGAATGCATCAGTTAACTTCAGTGCATGGACAGTTTCAGTGGAGACCAGTGCAGAAATAGGTGAAAGAGCAGGTTAACTATCAGTTGTGACTATACAGTTGTTATTTGCAACACACAGATAGGTGGAGAAGCCCATGAGGATTGTGTAGTACAAGCTAGGTGGTTTATCTATTTAATGAAGCCATCCCATAGCATTGATTACACAATAGAGGCTGGCTATCAAGTGGCAAAATATTGGAGCATGTGTTTTGCTAGATCTAGCTTGATAGTGTGTAGCAATTGAGGGTGTGCATGAGAGCTTGTGAGGAGCTTTTTCACTATGATTGTTACATGATCTCCATGACATATAATATATAGATATTTGGGGTTTTCAGCTTTAATCTTTCCCATTAAATATTGTGTTCATATGTGTGATTGTTTGTGGTTTTAATGTATGCATGCAATTGATTTTATTTCCGCATGTGATGATCAATGGTAGAAGAGATTTTGTATTATGCATGAAGCTAAAATAGTGTGTGATCATGAGAATATCGGTGAATAATATCTCAGTTATTCAAATTTCTACATGGTATCAGAGCGATATTGATCATTGGAGCAATTGCAAAACATTGAAGCAATTGAGTTTTGTGCTGGTGGAATTCGAATTTGCAGCAATGTTTTCTTGGTGTCGAAGTTGAGATGTCTTTCAACGGATTGCAATTGGAGTATGCCCTTGAGGGCAGCTCGAACTATATTGCATGGAAGGACAGGATGGAGGCAGTGCTGGATGACAATGGGTTGAAGGAGTTCATAGATGCAGAAATTCCAAAACCTGCTTCTAGCGATGCTACCGCACTTGACGCATGGCAAAAGAAGACAAAGAAAGTGTCGAAGGATTCTGTTGGAGGGCGTGAAGGATCACATATAGTATCCACTCTTCATGGTAAGGTCTTCATTCTGATGTGGAAAGCTGGATAGATTTATTCCAAATAAAGAGCGAATTAAAGGAAGTTGGCGCTCAAGGACAAACTCGTGAACATAAAGATGGAGAAAGTACAGAATTCTAAATGCTCTACGAAGTTCATCCACGCAGGATGAGTCGAAGTGTGGGGTGATCATGGATGATGAGGACTTGGTGAGCTTGGCTCTTCTTGGGCTTTCGATTGCTCTGGCATTCCTATCGTATCTGGCCAATGGTCAGAGAAATTGCTGTGATGGGAGTGATTGGTCGGACTGTAAAAGGAGGGAGGATAAGGTGCTAAGCATTAGGGACAATTCTCTTCATCAAAGAATGATGATGAAGAGAATTGCACTTTGGCTACCAAAGAAAATAAGGGGAAGAGCAAGAAGCATGCTACTCAATCCAGTGTGAAAGGAAAGAAGCAGGACATGTCCAAGGTGAAGTGCTTTCACTGTCACTAACACGGACATTACGCCACTAGTTGTCCACAGAAGAAGAAAAATAAGCAGGCTGCTGGGACTACAGCTGGAGAGGCCTTAGCCTCATAGTTTGAGCTGGATTTTTTGCTGATCGCATGCTTGGCCTCAAGTATGACGGGATTAGTGTGGTTTCTTGACAGTGGTGCGTCTTTTCACATGACAAGAGATCGAGATTTGTTTACTGATCTGGATGAGAAAGATCTTGGAGTGCACATCAAGATGGGCGATGATGGTAGATATAGTGCGATCGGTATCAGTACCATTTCCTTTCAGAGGGAGTCTAGTAAACCCTTCATATTTAAGGAAGTGATGCATGTTCCAAGATTGAAGAAGAATCTTATCTTTGTGGCTATGTTAGAAGACAAGAGATATGATGTTGTCTTTAGTTAGGGAAAGGATTTCCTGCGCAATAAGGCAACTGGTGAGACCCAGAGGATAGGGGTTCGAGTTAATAACCTTTATCAATTGCAGGTATATGGCTGTGTAGCAATGGCAGGCAAGGCAAAAGGAGTGGTGAGCCGGGATGATGGTGAGTTGTGGCACTGGAGATTGGGCCACCTTCACCATGGAACTTTGAAGATACTGCAGCAGATTTCGACTGGGCTTCCTAAAGGCACTCTTGCACAGTCAGATCAGTACAAGGGATGTACCTTGGGAAAATTTGTGAAAGCCACCTTTCACGAAAAGGATAGTCGTGCCATGACGATCCTTGAGAGAATTCACACAGACGTGTGCGGACCTTTCAAAGAGTTTGACAAGAAATCACGGGTGTAATATGTGATATTTGTTGATGATTTTTCTCATAAGTGCTGGATCTTCTTCATGCAGAAGAAGAGCGAGACATACTCAAAGTTCTGTGAGTTCAAGGCACTAGTTGAGAAAGAATCAGGGAAGTAGGTGAAGGCTCTTAGGAGCGACAATGGTGGTGAATTCATCTTTGGCGAATTCAAGGAATTTTGCAGCGCAGAAGGAATTCCAAGAGAGCTCATAGCACCTCATAACCCACAGCAGAATGGGGTTGCTGAGCAAAATAATAGAACGATCGTGGGTGCTGCACGGGCGATGTTGCATGATCGTGGCTTCACCCATTCACTCGTAAGAGATGCAACATCTAAAGATATGTGCGTTAACCATTGTCCTCGCGTGATACTTGGCATGAGTACACCCGAGGAGGCGTTTTCTGGTAAGAGGCCTGATATTTCCCATTTGAGGATTTTTGGTTCACCTGTTTACATTCATGTGATGAAGGATGCCAGGAAGAAGCTGGAGCTGACTGCAGAGGTTGGGATAGTTGTGGGGTACATTGATACGCCCCACAACTATCATGTGTATTTTCCAGACAGTCGTAAGACTTTTGTGTGACGGGATATCAAATTTCATGAGGAGAAATCCATGAAGTGTTCGCTTGAGAGGGAGCCACACTTGCATGCAGATGAGGAGCTATTAGTTCCTAAGGATGAGCCTCAGGGTGTGGATTAGCCACAAGAGGAGGTTCATGGAGTGGAAGAGACCACTCAGGCAGCGCCAACCATAAAAGGGTAGAAGCGCACTACAAAAGCTGAGCGACTGGCTCAAGATGCATAGAAGGTTGTAGGAGAACCTACATCACAGCGCAGACAGAGACAGTCACCTGACCAGTATACTGGATACATGGCTCTTATGAGCAAGTGTATTGTGACAGAGCCATCCTCTTTCGAGGAAGCTGTGGAGGACCCCGCATGGGTAGATGCCATGGTGGAAGAGTATGATTTGATTGTCAGAAACAGTGCATGGGAGATTGTCCCGAGACCGGAGGGGAAATTAGTGGTGGGTTCGATATGGATCTACAAAGTGAAGCAGGCAACTGACGGGAGTGTGGAGAAGTACAAGGCAAGATTTGTTGCCCAATGCTTTTCATAGATTGAGGGGATCGATTATGAGGAGACCTTTGCACCTGTCGCAAGGTATTCTTCCATACGGATGATTCTTTCTCTCTCAGCGCAGATGGGGTGGCACATTCATCAGATGGATGTGAAGATCGGCGTTCCTCAATGGAGTCACCGAGGAGTGTGATGTGGTACAGCAGAGCAAAATTAAGGTTTTGAGATCTTCGTATGCTTAGCCCACATGTGTGCAGTGCCCAAGAGAGCGTTGTGTATGGGTTGAAAACAAGCACCTTGAAGCAGGCTAACACGATAGATGCCGATGCTTCCCAACGGGCTTGGATTCTCCAAGAGTGAGGCGTATCCAAACCTGTACCAGATTGTGGTGGAGGGGAAGTTGTTGATCATCGTACTGTATGTAGATGATCTGATTTTGACTGGCGATGAGCAGTTGATACTTTCATGCAAGGAGGATCTTGCACGAGAGTTTGAGATGAAGGACTTGTGCATCCTTCATTATTTCCTGGGATTGGAGATTTGGCAGCGCAGCGGAGGACTGTTTGTTTCTCAGGGCAAGTATGCCCGGGAGATTCTGGAGAGGTTCAACATGCAAGGCTGCAAGCCTGTTGACACTCCTCTTCCTGGTGGTTGGAGGAAGGAGGATGCTACTTCGACGGAGGTAGTGGATGCCACTGTCTATCGACAGTTGGTGGGGTCGCTTATGTATCTGGTCAATACATGACCCGATATATGCTATGTCATAATCCAGCCTTTCAATGCATGTTATGTTTAAGCCAACCAAGTTTCTTTAGATAGGTGGAGAAGCCCATGAGGATTGCGCAGTACCAGCCAGGTGGTTTATCTATTTAATGAAGCTATCCCATAGCATTGATTACGTAATAGAGGATGGCTATCAAGTGGCAAAAGATTAGAGCATGTGTTTTGCTAGATCTAGCTTGATAGTGTGTAGCAATTGAGGGTGTGCAAGAGAGCTTGTGAGGAGCTTTTGTACTATGATTGTTACATGATCTCCATGACATATAATATACAGATAGTTGGGGTTTTCAGCTTTAAGCTTTCCCATTAAATACTGTGTTCATATGTGTGATTATTTGTGGTTTTAATGTATGCATGCAATTGATTTTATTTCCGCATGTGATGATCAATGGTAGAAGAGATTCTGTATTATGCATGAAGTTAAAATAGTGTGTGATCAGGAGAATCTTGGTGAATAATATCTCAGTTATTCAAATTTCTACAGATCTCCTGTGTTCTTTCATCTAGTTTTCTTACCAAAAGGTTGAGTTTTACCTCTGCAATGTTTTTCTTTTCCTCTTCTTCTGCTTTCAACTTTTCCTGTCTGATTTGCAAATTAACTTCTACGTCAACTGCAATGTTCTACATCTGTACAAGTGTTTTTGGATCTCTTTCTCTTAACCGAAATTCTATTTCTGGATCAAAGGAACTTGGATAATGCAAGAGAGCTGAATCATGAGGAGGTCTAATATTTTCTGGCATTGAATAATAAACTTGATTAAATCTGTCAAAAAATTGTTGTATTGTTTCATTTGGATGTCTTTTTAACTGATTATATTCTTCCATGATCACAAAAGGATTAACTTTGATTATCCATCTATCAAGGAAAATTTTGATAAACTACTAGAAATTTGAGATGCTAGCATTAGGCAGATTTTTGAACCAATTCTTTATTCTATTTTGCAAAGAAAGAGCAAAAATTCTAATTTTAACATCATCTTCATCAATCTCAAATAAATCCAAATAATTCTAAAAACCTTGAATATGTTTTTGGGCAGTGATACCGCTCTCTCCATCAAATCTAGGAAGATACTTGTAGTATTTTTTAGGAAAATCATGGAGTATAGGAGGTAAAATAAGGGGCTTATATCTATTTGGAACTGTATATGGCATAGGGATATGTACAGGGATTGTAACATCAGTCTTGATTATTTGAGGCTTCTTAATTGGAAAATGATCATCATTAGATTCATAAGAAAGCTGCTCAAAGAGATTAGGAGAATTATTACTTACAATCTTCAAAGGAAAATAATTAAAAACTAATCTAAGATCTTCTATAAAATACAATATACATTGAAAAACTTTCTTAATGAGAAAGAACATAATGTCTTGGATTAAGATCCAAGTTAAAAGCCTGATCTTTCCATATTGTTCTTTGAGGTTCATTCCTCCAGTGGAGTCTTGATTGTGAAATTGATTTGGAGTCGCCAGGTGGATGATGTTAACCTTTGTGTGTCTGATTACTGTCCACCATCATAGGTCATATCTAAACCTGTAAAATATTTCTGAAGAAAAAGGTTAGTCTTCCCCAGTGGAGTTGCCACTATGTGATCACTCAGTAATTTCTCCAGGTTCAAGAGAAATAGTCCGAGGTAACCACAAACCAACTTTTAGGTACAGAATCTAGCCAATATGTACCCAGAGAGGGATCTCTCTTTAAGTTTTAGATTTGTTTTTGAAAGATATTAGGCTAGTTATGAAATTTTAAGGAATTTGATTGTGTTTGGGTGATGGAATTCAATAACAGAGGGGTAGGACTGAGTAGTTTAGGCCATTGGGCCAATGGAGTCAAAGAAGATGGCTTAACTGAATTTAGTTTCTTAACAAGGGATGGTTTCACAGGGCAAGGTAATCAAATAGGGAACAATTAAAGATCTAAAATGAATGGAATGGACTCAAAATGGGTGAAGGAAAATTAAGAATCCTTCAATATATTTCGAAAGAGGGAACTTGAATGATTATTAATAAATATAAATTAAGTATTCTTTACCAAATAATCAAAATGATTAAACTAGAAAACAGGAGCAATTAAGAATTCACTATTTATACTAGTTCAGAAGAAAACATTAAGAATAATAACGATTGAAAACATATTGCACTTAAGCACTTTCTGAATTATTCCTTTTCTTTTATCATTCAGATATGAAACATAAATGGTATAATAAGCAAATATAAAACTTTAAAACATAAGAGATAGATGACTTATTGATCCGTTGTTTGATTCAAGAATCCTGTGAAAAGTCCTTTGCATCAATTCATTATCCAGCTAGCCATGCAAAAATTGTCCAAAAGCACTTTATTCCAAAGTAATCAATATTACAGCAAAATCTATGAATTCCACTACCAAAATACTTCCAAGAGTGAAGTATTTATACAAATTCTAAACTAAAATATCTTGAAAAAATATCAAGATTAGTTCACAAATATCTCCAACTATTTTACATAAATAGAACTTAAGTAAAGGACACTCAAACTAATGCATCTATTTGGCACTATTTTTTATGGATAGGTTATGAAAAAGAGGATAATTCGAATTTGATCCAACTCTTAGTTGATGATGAGGCATCCAAGTCACTAACTGCTTCCTTTCTTTGTGCATTCTGCTCCAACAATTCTGCAAACTTGGGGTCCAATGATATATTTGTATTTCTCAATCCGTAATAGACATGTAAACGGTGAAAGAGGTTATTGTGTATTAATATGTTGGTGAGATAATCCTCTTTCATTTTCCTAACATGCCTCTCCAATTGTACACAATAGCCTCTGCAATAAGATGTGTAAAACAGAGTTTTACAGAGTCTGAAAAATAGCCTGTAAAGATGTGCATGTATCTCTGATTCTGAAATCACTATGCAAAAACTGAGATATGTTTTTGTAGATGGTTCTCTTAGGAACAAAAACCTCCTTCAGTTGTGTATGATGTATTTCGGATTGGCCGCAATCTTCTCTGCACAATGATGACTTAACTGAAATTTTCTGCAAAAAGTGCTTTCAAACATTGTTTAATATTTCCAAAACCATAACAGTTGTTAGAAAAGTGAGAGAGGTTTTTTTTTATGGACATCTTATGAACGTAAAATTCCTTCAGTTTTGTAAAATGTACTTCTGATTTGCCACAATATTCTCTGCAAAATGATGACTTAACTGGTATTTTCTGCAAAAAGTGCTTTCCAACATTGTTTAATATTTCCAAAACCATAATAGATGTTAGAAAAGTTAGAGAGGTTTTTGTAGATGATCCTCTTAAGAACATAAACCTCCTTCATTTTTTCAAAATTCATCTTGGATTGATCACAATAGTTTCTACAAAACAATGACTAAAACATGAAATTTCTGCAAAAATGTTCCTTCTTGTTGTGTTTTTCATCTTTTCACCTTTTTGTTCTTTTAACTATTTTACTTTCACTTTAGATAAACGTCAATGTTGGTGAAAGTATTTTCATCTCTTTTTGCCATTTTACTGCCTCTGTAATTACTTTTATTGTTTACCTTTGACTGCTCTGTAACTTCATTTTAACTTTCACTCTGACTTTTACCTGATACACTTTAACCACTAATACTCTTTAACTGTTATGTTCTCTGTTTATTTTTTATTTATCTTTTTTACCATTACTTATTGTAGTAAATAACCAAAATTCATCCAAGGATATTTTTTACAAAAGGTCCAACATGTCTTCACACCATTGTGCTTCTGGTATTCTGGTTCTGTTTCGGAAAGTGAATAGTGAGGAAATAGGTGTAGGCAATAGCTGACTGGTTCAGCTAAAAATCGTTTGGCAAAGTAGCGGCTGGAAATCTTCAACAGCTGATTTTGACCTTTTTTGCATGGGAGCACTGGGCACAAGATAAAATGATGAAAATAACGTGCATTTGTTTGTTTTATTCACAAAGTCAAGGTTGGCGGGGGTTTTATTATTTTGGACGAATGACGTACGCGGGAAAAGGTTTTTTGTCGTATGCGGAGGGCGGTAAGCCGTATGTATCGCACCGCTTTTGGGGATGGGTGGTATTCGGTCGGGAGCCAGCGATTCCATAGACTTTGTGACGTGTGGCGGGGTATTGTTTACAAAACCTCTTAGTGATCGCGCACTATCGTTCGGTCGTGGGGGGTGATGCGATATGGACGACAACCATTGGATGTGGAGGGGTTGATCGGACGGCTATCGAGGAGGCAAGATGAGGGGATATTAACAAGGGCGGGCCCAACATAATTAAATATTATTTAATCATATCTGGAGCAATATGATTGGTCGGGTAAGTTATTAATTAACTGTGAGGGTCAATTAATCCTTTTTTAATGTGGCGGGGAGTCGGGGCTCTTAATTAGTTGCAGATTTAACTAATTAATCCCAATTAAAACAATATTATGGTTATATTTCAACCAAGGGGCGGGATATAAAATATTTTGAGATTTTATATAATTATAATAATACGGGAACGGGTTGATTTATATAGGGAATTAAATAATAAAGTTAAAAGTTAATATGTGAAAATGAATGAAAAACGCTAAGTATAAAAACATTAGGATTATGCATTTAAATTATGCTTGAATGAAAAAGGGTTTTTATGGGATATTGTGCAATTTTCCTAAGTAAAATAGGATTTTACTTAGGAAAAAGACTTATGGAAGTAAATGAATGACTTATGGATGGTTTTAAGTACTTAAGATTTTTAAATTATTGGGCCGAGGGTCCAGTCCCTCCAAAAGTCAAGGAAATTCCTTGAGCCCCTCTAATTTTCAAATGCCTTAGTACTTAGGGGAAATTAGTGAAATTTTTAGGGAAAAATGAGAAGGGGAGTTAATCATTTGACCTTGTTTTGCTTAAAATTCTTCCAATGTAATGTCTACCTTGCATTTGTGATGAAATTAAGGATTAACACATTTAGAGTCATTATCCATCACATGTAATTCTGCAACATCATCTACCTACCCTACCTACTTTAACCTAGCATTTTTTCTTCTTTATTAAGGTGCACTTAGACTGGCAAACCCTTATCACACTTTCTTTTCTTTTACATGTATAAATCTATCTAAGTCTAACCTTATTACATCCAAGGGCTCAGATTAAGTTGTTGAGCTCCTTTTATTTACTCTACCTATCTACTTATCTGCCAAGATTAAACAGTTTGGTCACATTTTATTCTCTATTTCTAAAACATAAAATTCAAATATGGACAAGCCAAGCTTAAACTATTTGATTGTTCATCAATTGTGGCATAAAATACAAGTTGCACACAATTTGTTTATTTACATAAGAGCAAAAAGTAGTGGCATTTAGACTTGCACACTTTCCTTGGCCTTTCTTTTGGTGGGGTTCATTTTCTTTTACTTTTTTGGCCATTTTTTATTCTTTTCACCCTTTGATTTTTTTTGACAATATGGAAAACCTTTGCAACAAAGAAAGGTATGAACATATTACATAGCCCATCAAGTCAATCATGATATATGACACCTATTGGTATAGGAGCATAACATAACCCATTTTGTCAGATTTCAGGTTCAAGGCTCAGTTTTCAAGGAATTCACAAAAAAAGTGGTCAAAAATCACCTCTCTGCCTCATTTTCAAAAATTCGTTGTGCTTCTAGGAGTGATCTTGGGAAAAATAGCTCTTAGCATGCTTAAGGAAGCCAATTTTTTTGCTTCAACATCCTGGAGTCATATACGCTTTACCAACTACTCAGAACAACTCTTCTTTTCAAATTTAGATGATGGAAAGTCACCCAAAAGGGCCTCACAAGATATAATATCCCTATTTTTACTACTTTTACTATACAACTGAACAATCCTAAAGCTTGATTGGACCTAAAGGAAAATAATTATTGTGGAAAATTTTATTTTTTAAAATTTAATAAATGTGGAATTAGAATTATTGTGCAGAGACTAGAATATAAATGGAGACTAGGATCTCAAATCCATGAGGATGGATAAGATTCCAAAGACTTTCTCAGATTCTCCATAAATCCTTGGAGAAACTAAATTAAATTTAAAAAATTATATTGGAGATAAAAATATACAAGATACCTTAGTAAAGTGGAAAGTTACTGAGAAGAGGTGAAATAAAACTAGAAAGAGGAAAAATATAGTTTTAAAGTACTTTTGTGGAAAAAACAAAAGCCTAGGAAAAAAGGAAAACAACATCCTGATTAATTGGGCACGGTTATTGATTACTGGGCTTGGAGCATGGAGCAACAGCAATGGAGAAGTTGGAATCCAACTCCCCCCCCTTCTGATGAATTCTTGAAGAATCTTCTCAACACCCTCAACGACATCCTCAGGCAAAGAGTAATTAGAGAAATGCAAGTACCAGATATCCTTCGCTGGGGCCAACTCACAGGAGGATCCTTCAACCTAAAGGAAGCACGTTACTATTTGGAAAACAGAGATGAACGTGACAAGGTGTCCTGGTATGACAATGTTTGGGCAGGAAGTCTATGGCCCAAAATTAAGACGTTTTTATGGCTCATTCAAAACAGGAAGGTCCTAACCTGGGAAAATCTTACAAAGAGAGGGTTCATAGGATCCTCTCGATGCCCCATGTGTGAGCAACAGGAGGAAACCATCAATCATCTTTTCAATGATTGTGTCTGGACAAGCAATCTGTGGGACTGGCTTCAAAGCATATTCCACCAGTCAGACAGACAGCGCAACTCTGTCCACGACACTATCACCAACTGGCGTTCAAACTACTCTAACAGTACCATAGTAAATACTCTATGGAGAAACAGTCCAGGATTCTTAATCTGGAATGTCTGGAAAGAAAGAAACAATCATATTTTTCAAAAGCACAGTATTCGGCAAATCGATGAATTAAAAATCATCATTATGCAGGGGTTAACAGAAACAACTCGCACCTAGTGTAAAGAAGAGAAGGCTGAAACGTTATCTCCCAACAACCGCAGAATTTTAGGCATCTTTGGGCTCGCCGACACGGCTGAATACCTCCTGAAGGAAATTGCCCTCCGACCTGCTCCTCCTCCTGCAGTATGCCAATGTCCGCCCCAAGGATACTGTAAGTTTAATTTCGATGGCGCCTCGAGAGGAAACCCAGGCCCAGCTGGAGTGGGAGGGGTTCTACGAGATGATACAAGTGAAATTATACACATCCTAAGCATTAATTTGGGCGAAACTACGAATAACGACGCCGAATTCACGACCTTAGAACAAGGGTTGCGACTCTTAATACGACTTGGCAAAGGTCTGGCCATTGTGGAAGGCGACTCCCAACTAGCCATAACCACACTCAAGAGAATCTAGCATGGAACAAAGCCGAGTAAAGCAGTAAATCACTGGAGGCTAGCGGCGGTCACGGAGATTATTGCACAGCACCTGGCCTCCCTCAGCGGTATCATAATTCAATCTGTGAGAAGGAAGGTCAACTCCCTCGCGGACCACCTCGTGAACTATGTTGTAGACAACCCGACACACGCCTTGGACACGTGTTGGCAGGATCTTATGAATGAACAGCTTCGGGATCAATGCTACACCATCTCAAGGCAAGATTTAAATTCCGGTACTTCCGTAGGGCGAACGGCAGATCATCCTTCATCAGCAGATCAGGAGTAACGGTTTGTTGATTGAGCACGTCAGGCAGCACACGCCGGAACGGATGACGAGACACCCTTGGGCTCAGCGATCCTTAATGAAGGGGAACGATAGCAAAGGAAAGAATTTTACCAAGCGGATTAAGTGGAGATTGCCAGCGTGCGAAGGGTCGGATCGTAGGACGGAAATCTCCGATCATCAACCCAGCTTTGGCGGAAGGACAAATTGGCAACATGCCCTGCATTATGGCCTTAAATGGCCACTCAGCAGCATTCATCACCCCGATTCCCACCTCTTTATTTATACAACTGATCACCCTTTCATTCTCATACTTATCTTCGAGAAGTGGCCTCTCTGCTCAAAGTCAAAGTTCGGCTCCCGTTTTCTAGGCGATATCTCTGTTCTCATAGACCCAGACTCCATGGCTGATCTTAATCTGCATAGCATTAAAGCTTCACAAGCCCTCAAGAGGGCCAAGGACAGCTATGAAGCCTCCGTTTCTAAACAAGGCAAGCATACGATCAAGGTTTTGGAAGAAGAAGTGGAACTCGCTCGGGCAAAGACGGATGACAACACCATTAGTGAGGAAGTCGACTGGCTAGTCGATCCGGGTACTCCCTCCACGCGCCAAACACAGTTCCTGCAAACCCAAGTTGTAGCTTGGCAAGTGAAAACAATGCTGGCGAAGGCGATAGCCATGCAGGGAGCAGCGGTAAAAGAAACATTTGCGGCCACTTCAATGGCGTCAGCACGGAACACTGCTCGACTTGACAAATTGGAAGTTGCTTTCAACTCTTTAGCAGAGGAAACCCGCCAGCATGGCAAGGCTCTGGAGAATTTCGTCCGACGATTCTAGATATACCTCCGCCATGTCCTCCACGTCTCCATCGAAATTCCTACTAATGACTCGCAGGCCACTGTTATCAGACGCTTCAAGCCTCGAGCTCCAGCGATAGGCAGTGAAGGCATGAATCCAAGTGAAGTGGGACACTCCGAAGCTTCTACTCCTACTCTCTAATGGCTGAGCAGTTTCTGTGATATTTTTTTTCGAATGGTTTACCTATTTCCTTCTAATTCTATATTTATGTTGGGTTCCCGTAGTAATCGGCTTGTAAGAGGCCATTCTGGCCGTCAGCACAGTTTTGTTCTGGTTTTTCTTCATGGGCAACCCTGCGTGGTAGGCCCGATGTTTTGTCTAAGGGCTACTGCGGTTCTAGGTCTGGCTAGTTACAGCCCAGTCATTCTAAGTCCTTTGTAAGCTCGAAAAGAAGCAGGCCGGAGTTATGTCAAAGCCGTAAGTCTTCAAGCCTCTGTGATGTCCTGTAATCTCTATTTATATTATAATATAATGATACTGACTTACAAAAAAAAAAATGGGCACAGTTATGGAAACATGATGAAGGGAAATAAAGATTAAATAATATATTCCTGGGTAGACAAGAGGTTGTCTACACTTTGGAGGAATTGGTCTCTACTTGGGGGAAGCTGTGGAGAGAAAGCTCAAGGTTGGGTGGCAAATAGTCTTACCAAAATTGGTATGCACAAGTAATTCAATTCTGTGTTATGAATTTTGGTGTTGCAAACAGTTTGAATCTATCTATTTGTATTTTATTATGATTTAATTATAATAGATGGAAGGTGTATGAAATTTAATTTTATGCATGATTAAATCCTGTATAAAATTTATTTAAACAGTCTAATGTATTTAACAGACAACAACTATAGTAAATATAGTTGATCTGTATGGTTACATAGACAATCTTAAGTTAATAAACCAACACTCAAAATGTCTAAACCACAGTATCAGGTTTAAATCTGAGGTTATGCTGTAAATTGTAAAACTGTGTACACGGAAAACATAGAAAATTATATGTGTAAAGAAATAAATATCTACTACTATACAATAATTAGAAGGTGTATTGACACACATAAATTATTGTAGTAATTTAAAAAGAGTACAAATTTCATATAGCATAAAGTACATGCAATAGAGAAAGATAACTCTAAATGATGATGATGACTGAACGGTAGCATAGTTGCAATAAAATAAACCATAATATTATTCTAGATATAAATTACAATTTAAATAATAGACAGAGTCTATGGTCCTAATTAAATAGTTACAATAGAATTATTAATTTGAATATAATTTGGAATTCAAGAGGATGAATTCTTCGAAGCGATATGGACCAACCTGTATAGAAGAAATTAAATTCTACTATCAAAGAATGGTAGAATGATTTACCCAAAATTTATAGAATTATAAATTAACTGAAAAACTAGACATTGAAGGAATTGGAGTACCTGCACATAGAATTATACATATTAATTAGTAAGTGTATAAATATCCTTAAAATTAGGAAAATCAATTAATATATAAATCTGTGACAAGGGTAGGTAATTATAGGGAAAATTACCTTACTGTTATATGTTAAAAGTGGCAGAAACCCTACACATGAACATGAGTAAAATTCTTAAGTGCAAGAATTAAATTAAATAGAAGAGAAAATGGAAATTATTTTGACAAAGTAGAAAGTGAATTACCTTTAGTCTCATTGACAGGTGCATATCAAAACTCTAAAAATCTGAGAATAAGTGATCAGATGTTTCTGTGCAATACATGATTTTATTAATTTAAGGGAAAATTAATAAAATCATAAAAGTATTACAAATTATTCTTAACAGACATCAAAAATTTAAAGTGACAAGTTCACATAGATTGAATTTCTGTAATACTGCGATTGAAATTTTATATGAAAATAATTAATTATAAATCCCCAAATTCCAACAGAAAGGTCAACTTTATAATAACGAGAATGTTATGGATAACATGAACGAGACAGAGTAACTCGAAATTCCTCATGAGGGAATGAAGGTTTCTGAGTTAACAATGAAAATCGATTTTACTTCAAGTAAAATGATCATTCTAGAATTATAGAAATTCTAGGAAAATTGTTTTAAAATCATCATAAAGAATATATAAAATTATATCGAGATTTCACTTAAAAATACAAATATAGTGAAAAAGAAGACAGAAATACCTTTAAACTTCATTACAGTATAAACAGTTTGCTATACGAACTCTCTCTAAAATTTATAAAATGAAATTATTGAAAACCCAATAGTGAAATTCTCTTTAACGAGAAATTGGGATAATAATGTACAGAGATTGTCTTGATAAACTGAAGCAAATCCCATACGTCTATGGAAGTTGGAGAAGGTTGAGCTTAACACTGGCTCCCCAGATTAAAATTAAGAAAAGCAAGGTGAATTAACTAAGTTTCATAGTCTACGAAAAAACCCATAAAATTATTTAATGAAAATTTGTCAATCCATACTAATTGTAAAACGAAGAGAGTAATTCGAGTGCACTGGTTAAATTACCAATAAGATCTTACAAACAAAACGCATTATGATGCCAAGAGGAAGAACGAATGAGTAGAAACGCAATGCAGAGAAGTATATTCCAGAGGAAATTCTTAACGATTTAGTTATAGACAAAAATAAAGTACTGTAGAAAGTACCAAAATAACTTATCAGAGAAAAAAAAAGGAGTTTAACTATCAGCTTCAGCTTTCAAAATATGGTCAAAAGAATGAAGTATATGCCAGAATAAACCCTCGGCTACGTCATTACACCAATGAGGCAGTAGTATGTTAGTTATGACTGAAACAGAGGACACATAGAGAAATAATATATTTCATCCAAAATCGGATTTCATATTAAGTATGAAAGTAAGCCAGAGGTAAGAAATAAAATAGTAATAACGTTGTATAAATCAAATTCCAGTTATTACCATAAGACAAATTCGAAAGCAGTTGTCGAACAAGAACTGCATTAAGGGTTTAGAACTCTTACCTATTTCTTGCAGGAGAGGAAATTACCTCATAACCTTCGAAAGTGTTGAATGAAGACAGATTAAAATCTTTGGAAAAAATGAAACCCTGCAAAATGAGAACCAACCATTATTGTAATTCAACCCAGAATGCAACAAAATAAATATTACAAAGGTACAACTATCATACGATGTAAAATATTTAAAAAAAATTACGAGTATTACCTAAAGGGAAGTTATACCTATGAAATTCATGCATAGTTGGCAAGCATGAGATTGAATGCGTAACCAACACCAATATGGATTGAGAGGAAACGTTAAAAATTTTATGGACTACTTGGTAAACCAGTGACGAGGATCGTCGGAAAAACCAGAGCCAAAGAGCCGGATGAGCCAAAATGAAAATGAAAATCTAGAGTAGGGTTGGGTCTTCGAAAATTACCATAGCAGGAATATGAAACAATCTGGACCATCAATGTGGCAGTGATCTAAGACAACAGCGGATAGAAAAGTATTCGAAGCCATGTGATTAATTTAATGACCAAAGTACAATCATAAAAATGAAAATCTCGAAACTACAAACGTATTAAAACCTCTGACCTGGAGATCTATGGATCTTAAATTTGAATCCAAAAACTTATTAATGTATAAATCTATATTAAATTAGACTGGTGTGTAAAGACTTACGTATTGACAATGTCATGTATAGTTTAAAATCAATGCAAATCTCAAATCAATGGATATAACTTAACCACGTTACGATTGGTCAATTCGATAGGAAGGGAAAAATAATTAGTACGCATAGAAAAAATAATTGTTATGAAGTTACCATATGTTATATGCTTGAGGGTATATTATTAATATCATTAAACCCCTTAAATGGGTTTAGGTATACCATTTTAGTTCAATAAAAAGTATACGTATCAATTAGTGGTATAAATAATGTTAACTTTTATAAATACTAAGAATACCCTATAGTGTGTTAAGGGTGTTAAATAGTGTGGAAGTGGAAAAATGGATGAAAGGAAATTAGAATACCATAAATAAATTAAGATATAATATAAGGTATGAAGTTATCATATTATGCTAGATTTAGCATAAAATTAAGTTATCATATTATGTTAGATTTAGCATAAAATTGTAAAGACAAAAATCACTAGAAAGTATAAATGCAGTTGTAGTAGAAGAAGTTGATGAAGAGTTGTCTTCAAAGGTGGTCACTACAAAAATTGAATTATGAGTTCGTTAAGAAAAACAAGAATCATAAATAGCCAAAAAATATTCTATACATGAAATCAAAAGTTGTGAACGAAATTCTCACAATAGAAAATACAACGAAATAGTTCATCGAATGGAGATGAAATACATGAATACACTTAACGGAAAATTAGTAATTATGCTATAATTAGAAGAAAAAATTTGTGTTAAGTGGAGTTGTTACAGATGGTATCAGAACCCATGTTGAAACACTGGGCATATATGTGTCCTCACACAAGAAATTAAAAATCCAAATATTTGTTGATGTAAATTAATTTAAATTGAAAAAAAATTGCACTAATTTAATTATGTGTACATTGATTTAGTGCAGAAAAGTACAGCTATCATTATGAGCAATGGAGGAGGTGTGTACGTAGATCTGGGTGGTGAGGTAAATCCACCAGATCAAAATCATCAGTTGTTGGATATGTTCAGGGAGATGCAACAAGAATTGATTCATATGAGAACCAGCAATGAACGATTGCTACAAGCCAGCGAAGAGCAAGAAAGGTTGATTAAGGAATTAACCTCAAGATCTAGTCACAAAAATAAAGACCCTGGAAGAAAGAGAAATAAGTTGAAACCAACTCAGAAGGATCTGAGGATGGTGAAGCAGTTGAACAACAGTCCAAAAAGAAAAAGGAATTGCAAGGAGAATTCCGAAAAATTAAACCTCCCACTTATGATGGTGAAAAGGAGGAAGATGCAGAAGCTTGGCTTCTAAATATGGTAAAATATTTTCAATTATGTGAATATGGAAGTAACCTGAAATACAGATTAGCTATTTACCAACTACAAGGTAAGGCTACCTTGTAGTGGGAAGAAACCAAAATGGTACATGTACTAGATGAGAAAATTGTTTCTTGGGAAGACTTTCAAACTAAATTCAAATCTAGATATCTGAATGAGAGATATTATGATGAAAAATCCAAAGAGTTTCATGAGCTAAGATTGGGACAACTCACTATAGATGAGTTTGTTACCAAAATCACTAACCTGCTTCGCTATGTGCCTTATATCAGAGAAGAAAAGGCCAAGGTACAACAATTTTTAAACTGCCTACCTACTATCTATAAGGAGAGAATAGAATTTGATAATCCCAAGAAAATGGATGAAGCAGTGTGCAAAGCAAGATTGTGTTATCAGTATTTCAAAGGTAGAAACGATCAGCTAAAATTTTGGTAAAACAAAGAAAAAGGGAAAAGTGCAAATTAAAATCAGAAAATTTTCAGCAAGCATGGTTAGTTCAGTTAGCTACTGGAACAAAAATAAAAGTGACCCATAAACTACCAAAGATTTCTATAAATTTAAATGGGTATGAAACTGAGTTGAATTTAAATATTTTGCCTCTAGGCTCCTATGATGTGTTAGTGGTAATGGACTGGTTAGGAAAACAAAAAGCAATAGTTAATTTCTTAGATAAAATGGTTCACTGTATAGATGGTGAGGGAAAACCAGTGATACTAAAAGGAAAACCAAGACCAATATCAATAAGATAGATTTCAGAATTACAGTTAAAAAGTACAGTAAGGAAAGGTTGTCAAGTGTATGTTGTACAAGTGGAGGAATTAGGATAGCAAACTGAAAAAGAAGCTGTAGAAAATTTACCAGTAATTAAAGAATTCAAAGATGTGTTTCCAGATGAAATTCCCCATTTACCTCCTAAAAGAGAAATTGAATTTTTAATTGAATTGGTACCCAAAGCTACACTTGTCTCTAGAGCACCCTACCGAATGAGTACTCTTGAGTTGTTAGAATTAAAACGGAAACTACAAGAGTTGTTATACATAGGTTACATTAGAGAAAGTGTGTATCCATGGGGAGTACATGTATTGTTTGTTAAAAAGAAATATGGCACATTCATGATATGTATAGACTACGGACAGCTTAATAAATTGACTATAAAGAACAGATATCCTCTACCCAGAATAGATGACTTATTTGATCAAGTGAGAGGAACTACTATCTTTTCAAAGATTGATTTAAGAATAGGCTATCATCAACTAAGAATTAAAGATGAAGACAACATTCAGGATTAGATACGGGCACATAAATTTGTAGTTCTACCTTTTGGGTTGACTAATGCACCTACTACATTCGAGTGTCTAATGAATAGTGTGTTACATAATGTTGAGATTCAACAAGATGATGAGCTTAGTGAAAAGAGTCGCCTTCACTAAGTGGGCCCGCAGGCTATTTTTGGCGCAAAGTCTATTTTTAGACTATGTCTATTTTTAGACATGTTAATCATATTCTATGAGTTGCAGGATGCTATTTGTGGATGGTTGGTCAAGTTGGAAAAATAGATGGACTTCTATTTTTAGACATATTTGGCGGATTCTATTTTTAGATTGCCAGTCTAAAAATAGATATGTCGAATATTATTAGCTCTTAATAATATTTGGACTCTAAACATTATCTTATTCTCTTGAATCACTTCAGTTAAGTGCACATATGTGGCACAGCAGCTGACAGAAGGAATTACGCTATTCCTGAGGGTTTACTGGAGCTATTGCATGGAGGACTTCAGTTAGAACTCATGTGACAGAGTTTGGTGGAGTTGGAGAAGTAGTTGGTGGAGTTGTATTTAGTTTAACTCACTTAGACTCAGTTGAGATAGTTGTATCTAGTCTAACTGATTGATACACTAGTGAGAGTGGAGTGAATTAATTATTTAATTAATTCACTAAATAATAACTCATTAATCAATTGAAGAATACATCAGTTAACTACATTGCATGGCAGTTTTAGTGGAGACCAGTGGAGAGAAAGGTGAAAGAGCAAGTGTGACTATCAGTTGTGACTATAGTGATGCATTGATTGCATCCAACACTCAGTGGAGATGCCAATGAGGATTTCGTGAGAAAGGCTGGAGTAATTTGAGTTCATTCAGAGCCATTCTTCAGCAGGGATTGCGCATTAGAGGCAGGCTAGCAGGTGGAAAATATTGGTGCATAGATTTGCAAGATCGGGCCTGATTAGTGTGTAGCGATTGTATTGTACTGAGAGCTTGATATGATCAGCTTTGTATGATGATTGTTACATGATCTCTATGACATATATTATATACATATAGTTTGGTTTTTCAGCTTCAGGCTTTTCCATTAAACAACTATGTTAATGTGTGTGATTTTTTATTGTTTCATGTGTGCATTGCAATCTTGATTTAATTTCTGCAAATGATCAATGGTGGAATAGATTCTGTATTTTGCATGAAGTTAAAATAGTGTGAGATCAGGAGAATCTTGGACATATAACACATAAGTTATATAATTTCTACATGGTATCAGAGTAGTTGATCATTGAAGGAGATTGCAATTGTTGAAGCGGTTGAGTTTTGTGTTGGTGGAATTCGAATTTGCTGCAGTGTTTTCTTGGTGTCAAAGTTGAGCATTCATTGAAATGTCTTTCAACGGATTGCGATTGGATTATGCCCTTGATGGGAGCTCTAATTACATAGCATGGAAGGACAGGATGGAGGCGGTGCTAGATGACAATGGGTTGAAGGAGTTCATAGATGTTGATATTCCAAAGCCTGCTTCTAGCGATTCAGCCGCACTTGACGCATGGCAAAAGAAGGTAGCAAAGTGTCGAAGGATTCTGTTGGAAGGTGTGAAGGACCACATTTTTTCCAGCCTTCACGGTAAAGCCACTCCATTCTTAATGTGGAAGGCTTTGACAGACTTGGTCCAAAGCAGAAGTGACCAGAGGAAGTTGGCGCTTAAAGACAAGTTCAGAAAAATAAAAATGGAGAAAGGCGATAGTATTCCAAAATACCTCACGAAGTTTGTCCACTGCAAGGATGAGCTAGGAAGTGTGTGGGTTAATGTTGATGAAGAATACTTGGTGAGCTTGGCTCTCCTTGGGCTTTTGAAGAGTTGCAATAGCTACGAAGACTCTGTCAATGGACGGGAGAAACTGCCAAGATGCGAGTGACTTTGGTCGGATCTTGTGCAGGAGGAGATAAGGCGGGGTACCAGGGATGGATCTTCATCAAAGAATGAAGATGAAGAAAATTGTGCTTTGGCTGCTAAAGCTAGAAAAGGAAAAGGGAAGAAAACTTCCAAATCCAAAGCTAAAGGCAAAAAGCAAGATTTGTCCAAGGTGAAGTGTTTTCACTGTCACCGGCACGGGCATTTCGCCACTAATTGTCCACAGAAGAAGAAGAATAAGCAGGTTGTTGGATCTGCAGCTGGAGAGGCCTTAGCCTCACAGTTTGAGCTGGATTTTTCTTTGATCACATGCTTGGTTTCAATTGTGATTGGATTGGTGTCATTTCTTGACAGTGGTGCGTCTTTCTATATGACCGAAGACAAAGATTTGTTTAGTGATCTGGAGGAAAAGGATCTTGGAGTGCACATCGAGATGGGCGATGATGGTAGATACAGTGCGACTAGTATCGAGACCATTTCCTTTGAGAGGGAGTCTAGTAAACCTTTCATCTTGAAGGATGTCATGCATGTTCTAGGATTGAAGAAGAATCTGATCTCTGTGGTGATGTTGGAAGACAAGGGTTATGATGTTGTTTTTAGCGAGGGAAAAGCCTTCCTGCACCATAAAACAACTATTCAAACCAGGAGGATCAGAATTCGAGTTAAGAATCTTTATTAATTGCAGGTAGATGGTTGCGCAGCAATGGAAGGCAAATCAGAAGGAGTGGTGAGCCGGGATGAGGGCGAATTGTGGCAGAGGATATTGGGCCATCTTCACCATGGCTCTTTGAAAATTTTGCAGCAGATTTATATCGGGCTTCCCAAGGGTACACTTGCGCAGTCAGATCAGTGCAAGGGATGTACTTTGGGAAAATTTGTGAAGACCACTTTTCATGAGAAGGATAGTCGCGCCTCGACGATCCTTGAGAGAATTCACACAAATGTGTGTGGACCTTTCTTGGTTGCTTCAACAGCAAATCACAAGTATTATGTGATATTTGTTGATGAATTTCCTCGTAAGTTCTAAATCTTCTATATGAAAAAGAAGAGCGAGACATACTCAAAGTTCTGTGATTTCAAGGCACTGGTTGAGAAATAGTCGGGGAAGCAGGTGAAAGCTCTAAGGAGCGATAATGGTGGTGAATACATCTCTATCGAATTCAAAGAATTCTATAGAAAAGAAGGAATTCGAAGAGAACTCATAGTGCCTCATAACCCACAGCAGAATGGGGTCGCGAAGAGAAAGAACAGAACGATCGTGGGTGTTGCATGGGCAATGTTGCATGATCAGGGCCTTCCCATACAATTGTGGGTTGAGGCATGCAACATTGCGATTTATGTGTAAAACCGTTGTCCTCATAGAGTACTTGGCATGAGTACACCTGAAGAGGCGTTTTCTGGTAAGAAGCCTGATATTTATCATTTGAAGATTTTTGGCTCACCTGTTTACGTTCATGCGACGAAGGATGCCAGGAAGAAGCTGGAGCCGACCGCAGAGGTTTGGATATTTGTGGGGTACACAGAAACACCCCACAATTATCGTGTGTATTTTCCAGACAGTCGGATGACTTTCATGCGACGGGATATCAAATTTCATGAGGAGAAAGACATGAAGTTGTCGCTTGAGAGGGAGCTACACTTGTATGCAGAGGAGGAGCTACTTGTTCCTAAATATGAGCCTCAAGATGTGGATCAGCCACAAGAGGATGTTCATGGAGTGGAAGAAACCACTCATCCAACGCCAAACATCAGAGGGCGGAAGCGCACTACAGAAGCTGAGCGACTGAATCTTGATGCAGTGCAGAATGTAGGAGCTCCTACATCACAGCGGCAGACAGAGACAGTCACCTGACTGATTTACTAGATACATGGCTCTGATGAGAAAGTGTATCGTGACGAAGCCATCCTCTTTTGAGGAAGCTGTGGAGGATCCTGCATGGGTATATGCCATGGTGGAAGAGTATGATTCGATTGTCAGAAACAGTGCATGGGAGATTATCCCAAGGCTGGAAGGGAAATTAGTGGTAGGTTCGAGATGGATCTAAAAAGTGAAGAAAGTTGTTGACGGGAGCGTTGAGAAGTATAAGGCAAGATTTTTTGCCTAAGGCTTCTCATAGATCGAGGGGATTGACTATGAAGAAACCTTTGCACCTGTCGCAAGGTATTATTCCATACGGACCATCCTTGCTCTCTCAGCGCAGATGGGTTGGCACATTCATCAGATGGATGTGAAGATTGCATTCCTCAACAGAATCATTGAGTAGGAGGTGTACATTGAGCAGCATGAAGGATTCGAAATCTTCAGCAGCGAGTCGCATGTGTACAGGATCAAAAGAGCGTTGTATGGGCTGAAACAACCACCTTGTTCTTGGTATACACGGATAGACAGTTATTTCACCAGACCTGGTTTCGCCAAGAGTGAGGCGGATCCAAACCTATACTAGATTGTGGTGGAGGGTAAGCTTTTGATCATTGTGCTTTATGTAGATGATTTAATACTAACAGGTGATGAACTGTTGATACACTCATGCAAGGCAGATCTTGTAAAGGAATTCGAGATGAAGGACTTGGGCCTCCTTCATTATTTCCTGGGATTGGAAATTTGGCAGCGGAAAGGTGAACTGTTTGTGTCTCAAGGAAAGTATGCCCGGGAGACACTGGAGAAGTTTCACATGCAAGGCTGCAAGCCTATTGACACTCCTCTTCCTGGTGGTTGGAGGAAAGAGAATGCTACATCGGCAGAGGTAGTGGATTCCACTGTTTATTGACAGTTGGTTGGTTCGCTCATGTATCTAGTCAATACACGATCGGAATCAGGGTATGGATTGTGGTGCAGACAGTCGGATGAGGTGAAGTTGCATGGCTTCACGGATGCATATTGGGCAGGAAGCCCAACAGACAGAAAGAGCACATCTGGAGGGATTTTCAGTATCATATCTACAACAGTTTATTGGTACAGCAGGAAACGAAGATCCGTGGCACTCAGTTCAGCAGAGTCCGAGTACATGGCAACAAGTTTGGCTGCATGCGAGGCTATATGGATGAGGAAGATCCTGGTCGGTTTGTTCGGTTCTCATTTAGATCCTACTATGATATATTGTGATAATCAGAGTTGCATTAAACTCTCAGTTAATCCAGTATTTCATGATATATCTAAACATATTGACATCCGGTACCATCATATCAGAGATTGTGTGCAGTAGAAGATCATGTTGCTTTCTTACATTCCTACGGAGGATTAGGATGCAGATATTCTGACGAAGGCGCTCACAGGAGAAAATTCGAATACCATCGAGACAGGATCGGGGTGGAAAATAATCCCTATCTTGTTGAGAGGGAGTGTTGATATTCAACAAGATGATGAGCTTAGTGAAAAGAGTCGCCTTCACTAAGTGGGCATGTAGGCTATTTTTGGCGCAAAGTCTATTTTTAGACTATGTCTATTTAATGTTTATCCAGTATTTATGAAAATGTAGTGGATGTTGTTTGTATGAGTTAATGTTAAAAAAGATGGACTTCTCCCATTTTAAAGTTGGGACTGGTTATTGATGAAGCCATTTTTTGTAGGGATTCTGCCAAGTCTAAAAATAGATATGTCAATTATTGTTACTCTTTTAATAATATTTAATCGGGAACATCCTATTCAGCACTTCATATGCATCATGTAACATGTGAGCTACTGTAAGGAATTTGCATTCCTATAATCACAAATGTTGAGGACCCAATAGAACTCATGTGATAGAGTTTGGTGGAGTTGTATTTAGTTTAACTCAGTTAGACTCAGTTGAGCTAGTTGTATGTAGTCTAACTGATTGATACACTAGTGAGAGTGGAGTGAATTAATTAGTTAATTAATTCACTAAACAATAACTCATTAATCAACTGAAGAATACATCAGTTAACTACAGTGCATGGCAGTTTCAGTGGAGACCAGTGGAGAGATAGGTGAAAGAGCAAGTGTGACTATCAGTTTTGACTATAGTGATGCATTGATTGCATCCAAAACTCAGTGGAGATACCAATGAGGATTGCGTGAGCAACGCTAGATTAATTCGAGTTCATTCAGAGCCATTCTTCAGCAGGGATTGCGCAGTAAAGGCTGGCTAGCAGGTGGCAAAGCTTGGTGCATGGATTTGCAAGATCAGACCTGATTAGTGTGTAGCGATTGTATTGTACTGAGAGCTTGATATGATTAGCTTTGTATGAGGATTGTTACATGATCTCTATGACATATATTATATACAGATAGTTGGGGTTTTCAGCTTAAGGCTTTCCCATTAAAAAATTGTGTTAATGTGTGTGAATTTTTATTGTTTCATATGTGCATTGCAATCTTGATTTAATTTCCGCAAATGATCAATGGTGGAATAGATTCTGTATTTTGCATGAAGTTAAAATAGTGTGAGATCAGGAGAATCTTGGACATATAACACATAAGTTATATAATTTCTACACATAATTATCTAGACAAAAAAAAAAATATTGTTCATTGATGACATTCTGGTATATTCCATGAATGAAGAAGAACACAAAGAACATCTTAGAATTGTCTTACAGACATTTAGAGAACATAATTTATATGCAAAACTTAGCAAATGTGAATTTTACAAAGATAAAATTCAGTATTTGGGTCATGTAATTTCAAAGGAAGGATTGGTAGTAGACCCAGAGAAGATACAAGCTATCATGGATTGTCTTGTACCTACTAATGTTTCAGCTATAAGATTATTCATGGGTATCGCTGGATACTACAAGAGATTTGTAGAAGGATTTTCAGCCTTAGCCTATCCTATTACATCTCTACAGAAAAAGGGAGTGAAGTTGACAGGAAAATGTCAACATAGTTTTGAAAAAATAAAACTTAAACTAACAACTGCTCCTATTTTGAAGATTATTGATCCAAAAAAAGAATTTGTAGTGTGTACAGATGCTTGTGCAGAAGGATTAGGAGGGGTATTATTACAAGAAAATTCAGACATAGACTATGAATCAAGAAAATTAAAGAAACATGAACAGAACTAAATTGTATATGACTTAGAGTTATTTGATGGAATACATGCTTTGAAGATGTGGAGACATTATCTGTTAGGAAATAAGTTTGTATTGATAACAGATCATATAAGCTTGAAATATTTTTTCACACAACCTGATTAAATGCTAGACAAGCTAGATGGTTGTCTTTCCTTAGTGAGTTTGACATGAAAATCAAACATATTAAAGGAAAGGAAAATAAGATTGCAGATGCATTGAGTAGGAATGCTCATCATATTTTGAATAGTGAGGGAAGTAGTGTGAAATTTTCATAGAAGGATTAATACAAGAAGTGGTGATTCAAGATAAAAATTATGAAAAACTACAAGAAAAAATGTTGAACACTGAAGTACTGGGGTATACTCAAATTCAGAAAAGACTGATTTATTATAAAAACAGATTGTATATTCCAAATGTGAGCTCATTAAAACAGGAAATTTTAGATGAGTATCATAAACGACCTTATGCGGGGAATCCTGGTTATCAAAAATTGATTTCAGCATTGAGAAAGAATATGATTTGGCCTGGCATGAAGAAAGATGTGGTTGATTACCTATATAGATGTTTAGAATGTCTACAGGTAAAAGTAGAGCATCAGCATCCAGCAGGATTGCTAAATCTTTTACCTATTCCAAAATGGAAGTGGAAAATAGTTTCCATAGATTTTATTACCATATTTCCTAGAACTAGATATCAACATGATTCTATAATAGTGGTAGTAGACACACTGACTAAAGCTACACACTTTTTACCAGTACAATCTACTTTTGGTACAACTCAAGTAGCTAATGTATTCATGACAGAGATTGTGAAATTACATGGTATTCCTAAAATGATTATATCAGACAAAGATGCAAAGTTTACTTCAGCTTTATAGAAGACTTTGTTTAGAGAAATGGGTACCAAATTGAACTTTAGTACCACCTACCATCCCCAAATAGATGGAAAAATTGAAAGGACAAACCAGATCCTAGAAGACATGTTACACATGTATGTTATGGACAGACCTACAAGATGGGAATATTTTTTGCATCTGGCTAAATTTGCATATAATAGTAGTTATCAAGCCTCAATAAAGATGAGTCCATTTGAAGCATTGTATGGCAGAAAGTGCCACACGCCGCTTATTTGGAGTCAACCAGAGGATAATTTAATCCTTGGACCAGATGCACTACAAGATATGGAAATATCTGTGAAGATAATTCAACAAAACATTAAAACGGCTTAAGACAGACAAAAGAGATATGCAGACAAAAAGGAATTCATAGAGAATTCAAAGTGAGAGACCATGTTTACTTGAGGATTAAGCCTAAAATATTACTTTATATACGGGTATTTGTGCTAAATTAGCACCACGTTACTGTGCACCATTTGAATTTCTAGAAAGAGTGGGGCCAGTAGCTTATAAATTGGCTCTACCTAGTCACATTAAGGTTCACAATGTTTTTCATGTTTCCTTATTGAAAAAGTATGTACATGATCCTACTCATGTAATTGATTGGAATGTGATACATGTGGAAACATAAGGGGAATTTCTTCTAGATCCCCTTCATATACTGGCACAGGAAGAAATCGAGCTCTAGAATAGGAAGATAGCTAGGGTGAAAGTTTATTGGAGACATTTTTCACCTAAATAAGCTACTTAGGAGCGAGAAGAAGAAATGAAGGAAAGATATCCATCATTTTTTGCAAAGTGAATTCATATATTACAACACCGAGGATGGTGTTTTTTTTTAGAGGGGGGATATGTAATATCCCTATTTTTACTATTTTTATTAGACAGTTGAACAATCCTAAAGATTGATTGGACCTAAAGGAAAACAACTATTATGGACATAATTTACTTTTTTAATTTAATAAATGTAGAATTAGAATTATTGTGCAAAGACTAGATTATAAATGAAGACGAGGATCTCAAATCCATGAGGATGGATAAGGTTTCAAAGACTTTCCCATATTATCCAAAAATCCTTAGAGAAAATAAATTAAATTTAAAATATTAGATTGGAGATAAAAATATGAAAGATACCTAAGTAAAGTGGAAAGTTACTGAGAAGAGGTGAAATAAAACTAGAAAGAGGAAAAAGCTAGTTTTAAAGTACTTTTGTAGAAAAAACAAAAGGAAATCCTTAGCAGAAAAGAAAACATCCTGATTAACTGGACGCAATTATGGAAACATTTTGAAGGGAAAGCAAGCCTAAATAAGCCATTCATGGGTCGAAAAGAGATTTTCTACACTTTGGAGGAATTGGTCTCTGCTTGGGGGGAGCTGTGGAGAGAACGCTCAAGGTTGGGTGGCAAATACTCTTACCAAAATTGGTATGCACAAGTAATTCAATTCTGTCTTATGAATTTTATTGTTGCAGAAATTTTGAATCTATCTATTTGTATTGAATTATGATTTAATTATAATATATGGAAGGTGTAAGAAAGTTAATTTTATGCATGATTAAATTATGTATAAAATTTATTTAGATAGTCTAATGTATTTAACAGACAACAACTATAGTAAATATAATTGATCTGTATGGTCGCATAGACAATTTTAAGTTAATAAACCATCACTCAGAATGTCTAAACCACAGTATCGGGTTTAAATCTAAGGTTAGGTTGTAAATTGTAAAATTGTGTACACAAAAAACATAGATAATTACATGTGTAAAGAAAGAAAGATATGCTACTGTACAATAACTAGAATGTGTATTGACACACATAAATTATTGTATTAATTCAAAAAAAGTACAAATGTCGTATAGCATAAAGTACATGCAATAGAGAAAGATAACTCTAAATTATGATGATGATTGAACTATAGCATAATTGCAATAAACTAAACCATAATATTATTCTGGATATAAATTACAATTTAAATTTGTCATAAATAATAGAGAGAGTCCATGGTCCTAACTAAATAGTTACAACAGAATTATCAATTTGAATATAATTCAGAATTCAAGAGGATGAATTCTTCGAAGCGATATGGACCAACATGTATAGAAAAAATTAAATTCTATTGCCAACGAATGGCGGAATGATTTGCCCAAAATTTATAGAATTATAAACTAACTGAAAAACTAGGCATTGAAGGAATTGGAGCACTTGCACATACAATTATACATATTAATTAGTAAATGTATAAATATCCTTAAAATTAGGAAAATAAATCAATTAAATTTGTGACAAGGGTAGGTAATTATAGGAAAAATTACCTTACTGTTATATGTTAAAAGTGGCAGAAAACTTGCACATCAACACGAGTAAAATTCTTAAGTGCAAGAATTAAATTAAATAGAGGAGAAAAATGAAATTAATCTGACGAAGGAGAAAATGAATTATCTTTAGTCTCGTTGATAGAGTGCATTTCAAAACTCGGAAAATCTGGAAATAAGCGATCAGTTGTTTCTATACAATACATGATTTTATTAATTTAAGGGGAAATTAATAAAATCATAAAAGTATTACAAATTATTCTTAACAGACATCAAAAATTTAAAGTGATAAGTTCACACAGATTGAATTTATGTAACACTGCGATTGAAATTTTATATGAAAGTAATTAATTATAAATCCCCAAATTCCAACAGAAAGGTCAACTTTATAATAACGAGAATGTTATGGATAACATGAACGAGACAGAGTAACTCGAAATTCCTCATGAGGGAATGAGGGTTTCTGAGTTAAAAAAGAAAATCGATTTTACTTCAAGTAAAATGATCAATCTAGAATTATAGAAATTCTAGTAAAATTGTTTTAAAATCATCAATAAAGAATATATATATTTATACTGAGATTTCACTTAAAAATACAAATATAGTGACAGAGAAGACAGGAATACCTTTAAACCTCATTGCAGTATGAACAATTTTCTATACGAACTCTCTCTAATATTTATAAAATGAAATTATTGAAAACCCAATAGTGAAATTTTCTTTAACAAGAAATTGGGATAATAATGTACAGAGATTGTCTTGATAAGTTGAAGCAAATCCCATAAGTCTATGAAACTAGGAGAAGGTCGAGCTTAACGATGGATCCCTAGATTAAAATTAAGAAAAGCAAGGTGAATTAACTAAGTTTCATAGTCTACGAAAAAATCCAGAAAATTATTTAACGAAAATTTGTCAATCCATACTAATTGTAAAACGAAGAGAGTAATTTGAGTGCACTGGTTAAAATACCAGTAAGGTCTTACAAACGAAATGCATTATGATGCCAAGAGGAAGAACGAAGGAGTAGAAATGCAATGCAGAGAAGTATATTCCAGAGGAAATTCTCAACGATTTAATTATAGACGAAAATAAAGTACTGGAGAAAGTACCAAAATAACTTATCAGAGAAAAAAATGAGTTTAACTATCAGCATAAGCTTTCAAAATATGGTGAAAAGAATGAAGTACAAGTCGGAATAAACCCTCAGCGACGTCATTACACCAACAATGCAGTAGTATGGTAGTTACGACTGAAACAAATGACTCATAGAGAAATAATAGATTTCATCCAAAATCGAATTTCATATTAATTATGAAAGTAAATGGGAGGTAAGAAATAAAATAGTAATAATGTTGTATAAATCAAATTCCAATTATTACCATAAGAGAAATTCAAAAGCAGTAGTTGAACCAGAATTACATTAAGGGTTTAGAAATCTTACCAATTTCTTGCAGGAGATGAAATTACTTCATAACCTTCGAAAGTGTTGAATGAAGACAGATTAAAAGCTTTGGAAAAAATGAAACCCTACAAAATGAGAACAGACCATTATTTTAATTCAACCCAAAATGCAACAAAATAAATATTATAGAGGTACAGCTATCATACGATGGAAAATATTTAAAACCAATTACAAGTACTACCTGAAGGGCAGGTATACCTTTGAAATTCATGTGTAGTTGGCAAGCATGAGATTGAATTCGTAATCAACACCAATATGGACTTAGAGGAAACCCTAAAAATTTGATGGACTGCTTGGTAAACCAACAACGAGGATCGTCGGAAAAACTAGAGCCAAAGAGCTGGATGAGCCAAAACAAAAATGAAAATCCAATGTAGGGTTGGGTCTTCGAAAATTACCATAGCTGGAATACGAAACAATTTGGACCATCAACGTGGCAATGATATAAGTCATTAGTGGACAACAAAATCTCTGAAGCCATGTGATTAATTTAATGGCCAGAGTACAATCATAAAAATGCAAATCTTAAAACTACAAACATATTAAAACCTTTGACATGGAGATCTACGAATCTTAAATTCAAGTCCACAAACTTATTAACATATAATTCTATATTAAATTACATTGGTGTGTAAAGAGTTACGTATTGACAATGTCATGTATATTTTAAAATCAATGCAAATATCAAAGCAATTGATATAAATTAACCATGTTATGATTGGTCAATTCGATAGGAAGGGAAAAATAATTAGTACGTATAGAAAAACTAATTTTTATAAATTTACCTATCGTTATATGCTTGAGGGTATATTATTAATATCATTAAATCCCTTGAATGGGTTTAGATATACCCTTTTAGTTCAATAAAAGGTATACGTATCAATTAGTGGTATAAATAATGTTAAATTTTATAAATACTAAGAATACCCTATAGTGTGTTAAGGGTGTTAAATAGTGTGGAAGTGAAAAAATGGATTAAAGGAAATTAGAATACCATAAATAAATTAAGGTATAATATAAAGTATGAAGTTATCATATTATGCTAGATTTAGCATAAAATTGTAAAGACAAAAATCACTAGAAAGTATAAATGCAGTTGTAGTAGAACAAGGTGATGAATAGTTGTCTTCAAAGACACTCACAACTAAAACAAAATTATGAGTTCGTTAAGAAAAACAAAAATCATAAATATCCGGAAAATATTCTATATATGAAATCAGAAGTTGTGAAAGAAATTCTCACAACGGCAAATACAACGAAATAGTTTGTCGAATGGTGACAAAATACATGAATACACTTGTCGAAAAATTAGTAATTATGCTATAATTAGAGAAAAAAATTTGTGGTAATTGGAGTTGTTACACAAGAAATTTGTTGTGCTTTTGGAAATTAACTGTTTTATTTTATAATTATCCTGTGTAATTTTCATTTAGCAGTTTCACTTTGGGAAATGTAAAAGGGTAATTCTAAAAGGGTAAAGGGTTGAAGTGAATCTAAAATGGATGGAAATAGAGTTAAATAGGTGTATTTACCTCTCATTAATGCTTGGAGAGGATTTCTCTAGTTGGTTTGCTAAAAGGAGAAATAGTTCATAACCTCCCTAGTTTTTTGTTTAGTTGGAGAAATACCTCGTTTCAACTCCACAAGTCATGGATTCGACCCCTGAGAGTGGGAGAAGTATGTTTTGGTCTATATATTTCATCTTTTTTCTCATTGCAAGGGTTGGATGTTGTGTAATTGATCTTTGAACACTAGTGTATTCAGTCATCTTGGCATGAACTAGTAGACAGAGTTGCAGCTATTTTGGTGGGATACCTGTGGTATGTGTTTTAGCAGTGTTTCCTCTTATGTTTTCATATGTTTGAATGTATTATGATTTCAATATTCATGTCCATATCTCAATGTGATTGATTTCAAAGTTAGATAAGCAAAATTCATTATTTTGATGCTCTATTTTGGAGAAATTATCATTGTTATGTTTCACTTTCTTTTGATATAAAAGAATTCATGATTTCCATGCTCTTTTTGAAACCACAGCAGTCTCTCACACTCACAAAGATACCTAAAAGTGCTAAATTACTTACCTAACTTGCCCCATCAAATCTCTTCAAGTCTGATTCTCAGTGCAATGGCCTAGTTTTTCCTAGACCTAATTCACCATCCAACACCCAAAATTAATAAATCAAACCCTAGATCCTACTATACCTAGCCTAAAATATTCATTATCCAGTCAATTTGGTTGTGATATCACAGAGAGATCCCTCTCTTTCATATTATGGATAGCTACTAGGTCAAAGAGGTCTGTGGTTACCTTTTTTGGTCTCCTTTCAACCTTCGGAGATCAGGTGGAGTGTTAACATCTTGGCAACCATACTAGGGAGTGAGGTGACAGATCTTCCCCAGGAAAGGACAAAAAGGATCAAATCTGATTATTGATGGTGAACAGCGGTCAAACACAAAGAATGTTATGCGTCATTCACCTGGCGACTCCAGTGTCGAAGAATCCAAAGGTTTAGAATTTTCATGGCGACTCCACTTTTCAAGAACCGGTAGTCTGAAGAAATTCTTTGTAACTGAATTGTTTTCAAAATGGATTCAATTGCTCGAAGGTATGCTCCTATGAATCGAGCTCATATTCTTGGTTTTCTGAACCGTATTCCTTGTATGGATTGGCAAACAAGACTGTCAAAGTTTAAGGGTCAGGACAGTGAAGATGCTAGTTTTCATTTGTTCAAATTTCATTTTCATATTCATAGACTGAAAACTGAGTTTCCTAAATATTTTCTGATGAAAATGTTCATGGCTACTATTATCAGTGGAAAATCAGACAAGCAAAGGTGACATTATTTAATGTCAGGCAAAAGGATTTACAGGCCCGTTGAAATACATTAGAGAATCTAAAAGTATTTATCTAAGGTCTGAAAGGAAAAAACAAATTTCACACAGGAAGAGCCCATCAAATGTGCCTTTGCGCGCAAAATTCTTCAATAAGTGCACCTTTGCGCACCTTTTTCTCAAAAAGGCATGCAATCCTGGGAGTGGCGGAAGTCATTTTTTGGGACCACAAGGCACACTCCAGGACATTGATTCCATACTTGAAGCCGCCTAAGGACAGCCACTGAAGCCTCCTTAGGACATCAAATGAGCACACAATGGAATCACCCTCCTCTCTTGGGTCACTATCCACGATGTACCAAGAGAGGGAAGTGTTGGGTGTGGAGCCTGATTATCTTGTTTACTTTGTATCACAGCATTGGACCCCTGTACCTTAAAAGGGGCGGCAACGCCGCCCGTAATTAATCGTTGTCGTGGGGGGTCCAGGGGGGGTGGCAGCGCTTTTCGAAGCCCCCCCTTGGCGGGGGCTTTCGGGGGCAGCCCCCCCGAAGCTAAAAACAGATGTAAAATTTCCTTGTAAAAGTATAGTAATTTCTAGTCAATCTGGGCCGTTCATAGGCGGATGATCTGACGGTAGAAGTTATGTTTAGATTAGGTTTTTTTGCCCTAGAAGGCAACCCCTCATTTTTATGAGGGCATTGTATTGCGGCTGTGTATCGTATGTGTATACTCGGAGCGAGAAACAGAGAGGGAGACTATGAGAGAGAACAGAGGATATTACAGCGGATCTGCTGTAGGTTTTGTCTCTTCATTTTTGCTGGATAATAGAAAGGAAGGATTGGCTGTTCGGGGTGGACGTAGCCCAAACTAGGTGAACCACATATATCTGTGTCTCTCTGGTTTTATGTGTTTTGTGTGCTTGTATTTTCCGCATATTTTATATGTTGCATTGCTCCATAATATATAATTTTCTAACAACTGGTATCAGAGCCGAAGGTATATTTGGCTGATAAACTCGCAGGAAAGAAGGGTTCCTCGTTCGAGTGGGAGCAATGGCGGACGATGGTAAGTTTAGGGTCGAGAAATTTAACGGCCAAAACTTCCCGCTGTGGAAGATGCAGATGGAATATTATCTGTATCAGAAAGATCTGTACCTACCATTGAGGGGAAAAACAAAGAAGCCGGCGGCCATGACAGACGCGAAATGGAACATTCTCGATAGAAAGGCACTCGGAACAGTACGGTTGTGCCTTGCGGCGTCCGTCGCCTTCAACATTTCGAAGGAAACAACAACAGAGGGTTTGATGCAGACGTTGGTGAAACTATATGAAAAACCCTCGGCCTCAAACAAGGTATTTCTTATGAAATGACTATTTAATATGAAGATGTCGGAAGGTGGATTTGTTGCAGACCATTTAAATGAATTTAATACAGTTACCAGTCAGTTAAGTTTTGTAGGGGTAAACTTTGATGATGAAGTTAGAGCTCTGTTATTCCTGTGCTCATTACCAGAAAGCTGGAATGGTTTAGTTATGGCCATTAGTAACTCTGTCTCTGGATCTAGTACTTTAAAGTTTGATGATGTTGTGGGTTCTATCCTTAGCGAGGAAATCCGACGGAAAAGCTCCGGTGAAACATCGGGTAATGCTTTGAGTGCAGAGTCTAGGGGAAGAAGAATGGAAAGAGGAAAGAGCTTGGGATATCGTAGTAAATCAAGGAAAGGAAGATCCAATTCTAGATCGGGGATAGTGTGCTGGAATTGCGGAAAGAAAGGACACCTAAAGAAAGGCTGTAGATCTCGGAAGGGAAAAGAAGGAGACACACAGCAAGAAAACAATCATGAATCAAATGTGACAGGTGATGTGTTACAAGATTCTTTGATTCTTTCTTTCGAAAATGTTATTGATTCTTAGGTTGTAGATTCTGGGGCTTCATTCCATGCCACACCTGATAAGAAATATTTTCATGACTATGTTCAAGGAGATTTTGGACAAGTTCGTTTGGGTGATGATAAACCCTGTAAAATTGTTGGAATGGGTAAAGTTCTTGTAAAACAACAAAATGGAAACCAATGGCTACTAAAGGAGGTAAGGCATGTTCTAGATCTGAAGAAAAATCTGATTTCAACAAGGCAATTAGGCAGTGAAGGTTGTGTGACAACTTTCACAGATAAAACTTGGAAGGTCACCAAAGGAGCACTGGTAATAGAAAAAGGTGAAAAGGTTGGTACATTGTATTTATGCAATGGTATTTCTAACTCTGTTGATGCTTTAACTTCCAAAGGAGAATATGCAGCATTATGGCATCATAGGCTCGGACACATGAGTGAGAAGGGAATGAAGATTCTTCACTCAAGAAATTTGTTGCCAGGTTTGAAGAATGTTGATTTGGATTTCTGTGAAAATTTCATTTATGGAAAACAAAAGAGAGTCAGATTTCTCAGAGTTGGGAAAGAAAAGAAGAGCGAAAAAATGGAGCTTGTGCATACAGATGTATGGGGACCTGCTCAGGTATCATCTCTCGGTGGCTCTCGTTATTATGTTACTTTTATTGATGATGCAACTAGAAAAACATGGATTTATTGTATTCAGAATAAATCTGATGTATTTGATACTTTCAAGAAATGGAAAGCTTTGGTTGAGATTGAGACAGGAAAGAAGTTGAAGTGTCTCAGATCAAACAATGGAGGTGAGTATTGCAGCAAAGATTTTGATAGGTACTGTTCAGAGCATGGAATTCGTAGAGAGAAGACAGTTCCAAGAACCCCACAAGAAAATGGTGTGTCAAAAAGGATGAACAGAAAAATCATGGAGCGTGCAAGGTGCATGAGATTGCATGTGGGATTGCCTTTACAATTTTGGGCAGATGCTGTAGATATTGGTGTTTATCTAATAAACAGAGGGCCTTCAAGTTCCTTGGATGGTAGTATTCCAAAGGCAGCATGGACAGGTAAAAAGGTAAACTACTCCTTTTTAAAGCCTTTTGGTTGTGAGGCCTTTGTCCATATTAATAAAGAAAACAAAAAAAAGCTTGAGGAAAAATCAAAGAAATGTACCTTTATTGGATATGGTGCTAATGATTTTGGTTATCGCTTATATGACTATGAAAATCAAAAAATCATTAGGAGCAGAGATGTAATATTCAATGAAAAGGTATTGTATAAGAATCAGTTGCAAGAAAAGAAACAAGAAAAAGAAAGAAAGGAATATGCGGTTCTTGATGAGATATCTGAAAAAGTAAAGGTGCCTGAAAATAATAATAATCAACAACCACAGCAACAGCAACTACCACAACAGCAATAGGCACCTCAAACACCTGAAAGTGGTGTTAGAAGATCTACCAGGATAAGTAGACCCCCTGAACGATACTCTCCTTCATTATATTATTTATTGCTGACTGATTCTGGTGAACCTGAATGTTATGAAGAAGCAATGCAGGTTGAAAGTAGGAAGAAGTGGGAGCGAGCCATGGAAGAAGAGATGGACTCCTTAATGCATAACCAGACTTGGGACTTAGTCAAGTTGCCTGCAGGTAAAACTGCATTGCAGAATAAATGGGTTTACAGGCTGAAGGAAGAAGATGGAGGAAAAAAGAGGTACAAAGCTAGACTTGTGGTGAAGGGGTTTGCACAGAAGAAAGGTATTGATTTTGATGAAATATTTTCTCCTGTTGTTAAAATGAATTCAATCAGAACTGTTTTAAGTCTTGTAGCAGCGGAAGATTTACATCTTGAACATTTAGATGTAAAGACAACATTTCTCCATGGAGATTTGGAGGAAGAGATATACATGCAGCAACCAGAAGGATATGAGGTAAAAGGGAAAGAAAAATTGGTGTGTAGGTTAAAGAAGAGCTTGTATGGTTTAAAACAGGCTCCAAGGCAGTGGTATCTAAAATTTGACAAGTTTATGTCTGAACAAGGTTATACTAGATGTCACTCTGATCATTGTGTTTATTTGAAAAGACAAAATGATGGCAGCTATATTATATTGTTATTATATGTAGATGACATGCTTGTTGCAGGGTCTAACATGCAGGAAATAAATGTGCTTAAAATAAAATTGGCAAATTCATTTGCAATGAAGGATTTGGGAGCTGCAAAACAAATCCTTGGTATGAGGATAACTAGAGACATGAAAAATCGCAAATTAACACTGTCTCAAAATGAGTACATAGAGAAGGTGTTGAAAAGATTTAATATGCAGAATGCAAAACCAGTTAGCACACCTTTTGCTAGCCATTTCAAACTTAGTAAGGAGATGTGCCCAAAGACCCAAGAAGACATGGATTATATGTCTAAAGTTCCATATGCATCAACAGTTGGAAGCTTAATGTATGCAATGGTCTACACAAGGCCTGATATTGCACACGCAGTGGGAGTTGTAAGCAGGTACATGAACAATCCAGGAAAATAACATTGGATGGCAGTAAAATGGATTCTCATATATTTGAGAGGTACCACAAATCAAGCATTATGCTTTGGTGGTTAAAACATTTCTCTACAGGGATATGTTGATGCAGATATGGCAGGTGACAGAGATAACAGGAGGAGCACTACAGGATATGTATTTACTGTAAGTGGAACAGCTGTCAGTTGGGTTTCAAAAATCCAAAGTGTTGTTGCACTTTCAACAACAGAAGCCGAGTATGTTAAGCCGCTATGTAGGCTAGTAAAAAGAAATGATTTGGTTACAAAGGTTTATGGATGAATTGGGTAAGAAGCATGATAAGGGCACACTATACGTTGATAGCCAAAGTGCTATTCATCTCAAAGAATCAGTATTTCATTCCAGACTAAACACATACATCTCAAGTACCATTTCACTTCCGCATTGGAAGATGGAGAGTTAAAGCTGGAAAAGATACACACTAGCCAGAATCCTGCAGATATGCTAACAAAAGTTGTAACCAGGGAGAAACTGAGAACATGCTCAGTTTCAATTGGTCTTCAAGAATGATGATGAAGATGAAAAACAGCTAGGTCCAAATAGGATTCATTGTCCAGCAAATGAAGCAGCGGTGGAGTTGCTACAATCAGTCTCCAAGTGGGAGATTGTTGGGTGTGGAGCTTGATTATCTTGTTTACTTTGTATCACAGCACTGGACCCCTGTACCTTAAAAGGGGCGGCAACGCCACCCGTAATTAATCACTGCCGTGGGGGGTCCGGAGCCCCCCCCTGGCAGGGGCTTTCGGGGGCAGCGCCCCCGAAGCTAAAAATAGATGTAAAATTGCCTTGTAAAAGTATAGTAATTTCTAGTCAATCTGGGCCGTTCATAGGCGGATGATCTGACTGTAGAAGTTATGTTTAGATTAGGGTTTTTTGCCCTAGAAGGCAACCCCTCATTTTTACGAGGGCATTGTATTGCGGTTGTGTATCGTATGTGTATTCTCGGAGCGAGAAACAGAGAGGGAGACTGTGAGAGAGAACAGAGGATATTACAGCGGATCTGCTGTAGGTTTTGTCTCTTCATTTTTGCTGGATAATAGAAAGGAAGGACTGGTTGTTCGGGGTGGGTGTAGCCCAAACTGGGTGAACCACGTATATCTGTGTCTCTCTGGTTTTATGTGTTTTGTGTGCTTGTATTTTCCACATATTTTATATTTTGCATTGCTCCATAATATATAATTTTCTAACAGGAAGGAAGATTTGAATTCTCCTATAAAAGGCCACCAAGAAATGAACAACAGGAGAGCACATTGTTATGTTGGCCAGAATTTCCCCAAGAAATACCAGCAGTGTGTGATCCGGAGCAAAGATAGAGGGGACTCAGTTGTTTGCCATCCAACAACTCCAGCCCACCATAGTAGAGAGAGGGAGACTTTGCACCAAGGCAGCTCGAAATTAAAGACATCCTTGCATCAGGACTTGGAGCTCCATAGTTCCAAGGGCCCCTTGGCAAGTGGGTAAAAGTTTCATCCTCATTTCCTACCAGCACTCAATAAGAGGGGACGTAAGCATTTCCGATTGGATTAATGAAGTTGTTTGACTCTATTTAGATATTATGTGTTATTTGTTTTAGTTTTAGTTTAATTTTTGTTTTTGAATATGCATGTTATTTCTATATCTAGTATGTTTATGTTTGAGCATGTTCCACTAGCTTGCTTGACTCCATCTATTTTATTTCTGTGACCAATAACTTAAGGGGGGGAAACCACTCCTCTTAAGCAAGTGTGATTTGGTACATTCATGTGCCAAACACACAAACACAGGATTGGCAACTCCACTAACTTTTATTTCCAAGTTTATGTGGTTGTGCCTTTTTTGCAGAGACCTTTTTCTTTGCTGTGGAGTTGGGCCGGAATTTCCCCCTTTCTCTCCTTCATTTCCTGATTCATCCCTAGTGACATATTGAAGCAGAAGAGCTCCCAAAAACTACTCTGCAGGAAAATTGCACTTTCTCACAGACAGGTGCGCCCCAGTGCATGCGTTCAGAGGTGACCTGTGCGCAGAAATCGCGTCTGTATTAGCCTTTTGCGCACAAAAAATAGAAGTGGAGTTTTCTCCACCAATTCGATCTTTTCCTGCTTGTAAAGGTGACTGGCAACCCATAATACATCTTCCAGCACTGGTTGAGGTGCCCCACAACTTACTAAAGCTCATTCTTAGCTCCTTTTAGTATCCTAGGTGTTAGTTTTATTTCAAGTTGATTTTTGCAAAGTTAAACACATAGTTTAAGTAGGAGGAAAATTAATTTGTATTCCGAAATAATTTATGTTTTGAAAATTTAGGTAACAAAACACCTAGGTAATTAGCCAAAGTAAGTGGCCCAAGTCCATGCATGTTTAGCTAGTTCATTTTTCTAATGTAAAATTCATTATTTTAGTTCAATTTTTGCACTAGGATTTCGGGACCATGATTGAATTGTCGATATAAGAGAAATTAATCTTTGTTGCCTTTGCACCCTCCGGTGATCCTAAGAAAGCATATGAACACTCTATATTAACAAATCACCATCTCCCTATAGTTGATCACATAGATTAACTAGGAAAATTTGAAAGTGGCCCAAATCCGCGCATGATTTCTTTTGAGCAAGGAACATTAGAACATAGTTTAAATAGGGGATTTTGAAAAGGATCATCGCATATCCACAAATTCAAACTATGTGCATATTCACTTTTTTCTCACACACATCGACACACTAAGAAAAGTAAAGACAGTTAAAACTAACTTAACAAAACTCACTAAATTCTCCCCAGAGGGGCCACAAAAGAATTTATAGTCTAAGTTAGGATCAAGGGGGTAGGCATCCAATAAGCCGCCTTGGTCATTATTCATATTGAAACATATAATTTGACTATTTAAGGAGCTTTCAAATCTACCCATCAGCCCACGGAAAAGAAAACCTGAGCGCGGCAGAGACCAGATTCAGAGGGGGTTAGGCTTAGGCGTAGTGTGCGCGGTATCAGTTGGGGCTACCTGACCCAGCTAATACTCGGTACTATTAGCTGAAATACCAAGAATACCAAGACTCGAATGCTCACGTGGGACGGTGGTGCTTAGTGGTCAAAATTAGGGCATCCTTTCCCTATAGGTGACAGTGCAGGAAAGCACTAGATCCTCTACCCTTACCTTGGTGGATTTTCTTCAGTTGAATGGGGGTGTCGCCAGTTCCTCCGGGACTTTGTGCTAGCATTCCCAATATATCTTCTCAAGGCCCAGTTACATTTGAGCGTGTGAGGATGATTAGGTCTTCTAGGATTTGAGTATCATACGCAAACAACAAAAAACCATATTTTTTTATTGAATGATCACATAGGATTAATCTAAAAGGAAATTTTATTTTATTTTCTCTTTGTTTTATGTATACAATCAAAATTTTTCTTTGATTATAATCTCTATCCTCTCAAATTTCTCCAAAGCCATACCTAGTCAATGCCATAATGGACCCAACGGGACCTCGTCGATCTAGGCGTATTTTGGACCTCCCCCCATTACCGGGAGGGGTTCTAGGTCTTTCGCCATTTAGGCGTCAAAGACAGAACACTGCCACCCTTATTAGTTCATCCTTTATCAGGGCATCTCTAGTTGGGAACCCTAGTCGGTCTCCCAATGCCACACCGATGAACACGCCCACAGGGTCACCACACACCACTCCCCCCATAACCCCTAGCAGGCAAAGGAGTGCTACCTGTTTGAGAAGCCAATTAAACACACAGTATGGTACGTCGCAGACAAACCCTATTCCTAACCAAAAAATTGTGTTATCACAAGTCGCAATGGCTACAAACTCACAGTCACCTTTTCTAGCTTCGTTAAATCTACCATATTTAACCAAGTTGACAAACGACCGTGTTACACACAACCCCATATGGCCTCCCACACCCACGAAGCTCCCTTCGAACATTCCAAAATTTGAAGGGAAGCAAGCAGAAGACCCCGGAAATCATGTTATGAATTTCCACCTATGGTGTTCATCGAACAACATCGGTGATGATACTATTCAACTAAGACTCTTTCAACGCACTCTAACTGGAGTGGCGGCGAAATGGTATGTGGAGCAACCCTCTGCTACACATAAAAATTTTAGCACCCTCACCACTGCATTCCTGGCCTATTTTCATTTACCCATATACCACGATTCTGGAATAGAACTACTAACCCACTTTAGGCAAACACCTGTCGTCCATACCTCAGACCATCTACATGAATAGTAGTGGCGTCGTAGTTTGTGCAAAGCCAAAATCGACGATTGAGTTCTGTTAGACCTGTTCTTGAAAACTCTCACCACAGAGATTTCAAAATATGTGGCACAAAAATATCCCATATCCGAAGAGGATACCATCAATAAGGCACAACAGCTCGAGTTGATCTATATGCAGTCAAGGTATATTTACAATATCTTGTCGAATGCCCCGCGCCTGCAAACTTACAAATAATTTCCAAGCGCGTCGAACTCTACAAATGGTTTAATTGGGTCATGGACCCAAAGTCACCCAAGCAGCAACGTTCAATACCCCGGCTACACGTATGATTCTACCCAGAACATACCACAACTTGGCTACCAAAGTCATCACATGCCTCCGTAAAACTTGACCAGTAAGGCGTCGTCGTATCACCGTCAACATGGAGGAACTTATCCTCCAGCTCAGGGGACCCAGTACGCATATAGAGATGCTAACATAAGAGCTCCCCCCCAACATCCATTTACAAATCAAGGACCGCATTATGCTTAGTCCCCAGCACAAGACCTGCCCATGTAAAATAATGCATAGGTGAACTTCGTGAAGCCTTCCCAAAACCAACCGCGTTAGCCATATAACCAGGAGAACCCAAATTATCCTCCTAACACGGTTAAGAAAAAAGAAAAAACCAAGCCTAAGGTAAATCCTGGACAGGGGGGCAAAAATCAACAATGCCCTCTGTGATCTCAGGCTAGAGACAACTCCAACTAAAATCAAAACCAGGAGCCAATCAACTCCCATAGGCTAAACAAAAGGCCAATTCTTAGGAAAACCCACTCTTGTTTGATTTGTGGTGAGTACGGCCATTACACTCACCACTGTCCCGACCTCCCTGAGCTAAAGAAGCTACAGATTAACAGTGGAAAAGGGGGATCCTCCCAACAGACAGCAGTCATGCAAGAGCATTTTCCCCATCAAGGGACAATTATCACACAACAACAAAATCCTGACGATTCTGGAAAAAACAACCAAGAAATCTACATGACTGGCGAAGAAATGTTTTTTCATACATGGAATCGAAATTACGACACCCCACCAAACACCAACACGTCAGGGGCTAGTACCAGTGCACCAACAGCGCCTTTGACCATATCAAAGATGCCTATTGAACCTTTGCCCAAGATGGTTAAGGGACCAACTAGGCAAGCAGGAAACTATTCCAAAGCAACCCATAACTATAGCATTGTGGATGATTTAGCTCAATCCCCCGTTGCTATGTCAGCTTTGGAGGTATTACAATCATGCCCAAAGCAGCGAAAAGCCTTAATTTCCGCATTAGGTGCCATCGACCTTGTTGATTTGCGTCTAATGGTTTTTTATTTAGATAAAGCCACCCCTAGGCTTCCTTCAATGGTCACCTTTCAAATACCAGTATCGGTCCAAAACATTACTATTCACCGATGTATCATTGACGAAGGTGCATCCACGTGCATCATGTCAAAGAATGTTTGGAAAACCTGAACTAAAGCCATCAAACATCATGCTTAGAGCATACGATGGTTGCCCTTCAACCCCCGTCGGTCTCTACGAAAACGTCCCGGTCTGCTTAGCTAGAAAGACGGTCCTTATAGACATTGAAGTCTTGGACGCCCAATTGAATTACAATATACTCCTTGGTTGGAGTTATATGTACACCATGTCAGCCATCACCTCCTCCGTCTTCTAAACTATGATGGTCCCCCATGAGGACCGCATCGTTACTGTCGACCAATTGATGCATAGAGAAAAGTGGCCCCTAAAAAATACCGATGTCATTCTACCCTATGTAGACACATCTGCAGACACACTTTCACAGTACCAAGAATATGGCCCCAGCCAGTTCAAACCATTGTCCATCCTAGGGTCATTCCTAGGAGATCCCCCTGTCATACCTGAGTCATCACCTAATGTCACAGGAGCTCCGGTGTGCATGATGTCCACATCAAGTGCTAAAGCTAGTCAGGACACAGACACGAACAGTAATGACACTGAGTCCTCGACCACACTAGCCTCCCTATCCTACGTCGCCTCCTAAACCCCTTTCCGCTACCCCCCAGCTAGTTTCGTATCCTAGCAAGTCTTGGCCACCATGGCGTTACCAAACATATCCTTTTCAATACCAGCATGGTACATCGTTCCCCCTACTCGGACAAGAGCCACACACATCACCGCTACATGGTTAATACCCCTCAGTCTCGAGGAGGCCCCACCCATTCAGGAAATTGTTGAAAACATCCCTGCAAAGGAAATTTCCATTGCAAAACAAATGATTACGACTAAGAAAACCAAGAGAAGAGGAAATAAGGTAGAGACTCTGACCACGTGACAGGAATCACCAGGTTGCACCATATGTGACGTAGTAGGACACCCTACCCACATCTGCCTAGAGCTAGATGAATTAAAACCGATCCTTGGCTCTTTGGCAGATATCGCGACACCACGTTCCTATAAAAAGGAACCTACCACAAAAAGTCAAGGCAAATCATTACGTACCAATCACGCATGCACTATCTGTAGCAATTATGGACACTATAACCATCATTGCCCAGAAATCCCACAATATAGGGATGCCTTACATGCCATCGAGTGGTCCTACCAAGAAGATCCCTCCACCCAGTCATCAGGAGATGAACCTTGCACCATCCTTTACCTATAGGAGGATAGACAGTCACCTGAAATACTCCCATCCATGCCCCCTCCTCCCATCAAGTGTTGTGTACTCTGTAATGAGCTCGATCATTTCATCATTGATTTCCCAGGTTTGGAAATGTTCCAGCGATGGTATCCAGTTCATGTAGTATATCGCACTGTCATGAACACCCAGTATTCATGTTAGATATGTGGGAAAAATCACCCGGTGTGCCATTTTCATTACATACCTAGATTCCACGCAGCGCTAGTTTTCATGCGATCAACCATAGTTCGCCTCTCCCAAGAAGATGGCTCAGACTCAAAATCTATGAACAACTTGACAACCCAAGAAGAGGTGACAAGTAGATCCATCCTCTTTCTATCAGCTGAAAAGCGACCAATCAGGGAACCCTTAGTTACCCCCAATTGACCTCTGCAGAGAAGATCAACATGTGCATTGTGTAAAATGCTCAATCATATGGTCACCACTTGCCCTGACTTAGAAGCGCTACACCACTAGTACCCAGTCATGCCACCAAGTGAGAAAGACGACAACCCCATATCTAGGTTGTTTTTCCTAGTATGTCAGGGAAATCACCATGAACACTGTTGTACCTATATCTCGCGAGTACGTCCTCTAATTGATATGATACATACGTTAGAAAAGAAATACGACGATCTCCTCAACCGGTATAGAAGGCAGATCGCCCCCAGGCCATCAACCCCACACCCACATTGGCATAATAGGAAAACTAGGATGTTGCACCAACCAAACATCAGGTCCAACCTAGGATAACATGTGGACTATGTGACCTGATTGGCCACTGGGCCAATCAGTGCAAAGAACTGAAGCACCTCGCAAACAGTTTTCACACAGTCTCTTCTCAATCGCAAAGACTTCTCTCTAACCAAGAGAAGATCATGCACACTTATTTTTGGATTTGTTCATACTTTCATCATACAATAAAATGCGAGCATCTCCCGGAGCTTAGAGTGGTAAGAGCAGCATTAAGTCTACACTCCCCAAAATAATTAGACATACCCAAGCCAAAAACTTGGAAATGGAAGCAGAAGCTCTCGTCTTCTACAAAATATCCTTTCCAAGTGTCCACATGTGGGATGAAGAGTAGTGTTGATTCCCACACAATCTACTCAATTGGCACAGTGGTACCATGCACCATTTGCACTGGCCATAACCAAGTACCAGAGGCATGCCCTCTAATAGAAACATCCAGGCACCTCTGCACCAGGCAAGATTTCCATTGACAGGAAGTTTCCCATCCTAACGAGGGACCCATCCTTGCACCCACACAAGCTCCCATCACGGAAGTCTCCCCCAAGCCACCATACACCTAACAGGAACAGGGGAAACTGGTTGCCTCATCCTCTTGAGTTACCACGCGCATCGATTACTGCAAACGTTTTGATCGAGTCTTCGGCCCAAGGTCACCTAGGCAGCAGTAATCTGTAACAATGGGATCAACACTTCATAACGCCCAAAGGAGGTGCCACATGTTCGCACCTCCAAAAAAATAATTTTTCAGTGCCGGCAGGTATGCCCTCTCTCATCTTCTTTTTTAAGCACATGTCTTTCAAATAATATTTGAATAAAGAAGATGCTTTCACTTGGGGTATTTTGTTTTGCAGGTAGTATGCAAACCATCCGCAGCTCCATCCAATGAAAGTTCCAAAAGAAGGTATCATTCTACCCCCAGCATGATAGAGTCTGTTAGCCCCCTATAATTTTTTGTCAAAGCAAACCAGGGGGCTAAATTTGTTTTCGAGTCCTCAAGGAATGCATCTCCCCGGAGACACATCATCCTTGAGGTCTCATATGCCTTTGCCTTTGATAAATTTCCCTCTGCAGAACTCTCCATGTGGCCCCTCTCTTCCCCTTCACAAAATCCCTCTTCCATCCCAATTTTTCCCCATTTTCCCCTTTGAATCCTACCCTTACCCTTTGTTTCCTCAAAATCCCCCTCTGTCTCTCTATCGTTGCCCTTTTTTTAGGCTTTAAAATGCAATAAAAAGGTTTAAAAACCCACTTTAAACATTATATCAGGCCTATCCCCTTTCCCGCTTAGCCCCGCTCCTCTTCCTCAACGTGATCCGGCGCCGGAACCACCTGCCAGCACTGAAAAGCGCTAATCTCCAAGGAGTATCGGGAGTGCCCCTAACCATTGATCTTGTAGATCGGACGGTGATCATTAATTCCACAATGCCCGCATTTTCCCCGTTTAAACATCTGACCGTGCCATCGTCATTCATTCACCACTAGATCAATGGTCCGAAGTTTACCCGCCGGTGGTCCCTACAAGGCACTAGTTCAAAACCCGGCAGTTTCTATCACACCGCCTCCGGGTGGTTGGCAGTATTTCCTCATCGGCCAGCGATTCCATACACCTCCCGACGTGTGGCCCCTGTACGATCTCAAAACCTCTATCCCATCGCGCGTTATCGTTTGGTACAGGGCGCGCAGCGATATTCACGTCAGCCGTTAGATCTGGGGAGCCTCATCCGACGGTCGTCATTCCATAAAGTTGCGCGGGGTTTAAACCATGGCCACCGTACCCCTGACCCACTGTTCGTCGTCCTCCATCGTGTTTCCCACCGTCAATCTTCTCTTAGATTTGACAGTCCAGATTGTCTCCCACTGTTGACTATTTCACTGCCAGCCAGTCCCACCACGTCACCTCCACGTGCATCCATCGCACATTCACCCATTCCATTACATATATTCATCCAAAATTCATGTGTTTTAAGGTTTTTTTCCATTCGAATTTGTTCCACAGACCACCAACCTCCACCAGAGAAATTCTCTGCCATTCCTCCGCATTTTTCCACCATGTCACCAAATGCCCGGCCATTTTCATCATCTCGACGTATCCATCACCCCACCCCCATGGTTTTCTTAACAGATTTTGTGTTCTTTGCAAAGCCATCAGAGGCGAAGAAACGCCATGGTTCAACATGTACCACTTCAATGGCGTGTTGCATAGGCAAAATTAAAACTGAAGCTGGTACTACAAGGAAATGTCAAGAAAGGTGGAGGAGGTATAAATTCCATCAAAGGACAAAGTTTGAAACTTCGCAAACCTTTTCCGGTGCCATCAAAGCTCAGATCCTGCAGAATCGAGGCATTTATGGAGCAGAGGGAAAAAACTAGCTCAAGATCAAGGATTCCAGCATTAGAATTGAGTGTTTGAGTTTAATACAGCAGCTTAGAGGCAAGCACCGGGTCAATGATCCCACAGATCATGCAAAGGTACAGCACACAGAAATCAATGCATATCAAGGGTTTATACAGCAGCAGAATGTTTTTCCCCCCATGAAGGACAGAGCGCCCATACAGTATTCAATCTATACCGTGTTCTGGAGAAATTTCCTACCCTCAAACAACCCCAGTACTATCAGAGAATTTACTTCATCAGTATGGCAGATTTCTTTATCATTCCTTTTCCTGTTGTTTATTCACCAATAGCACCACACAGTACTGCAGTCAGAACACTTGGGATGTCATATCAGAATAATCCGCAGTCTGAAAATATCATTCGTTCACCCAAAGAACACCAGATATTAATGCACAGGATCTATACAGAATGGGTTTCGGCCCTCTTTCTTTCAGAAGTTTAATACTGCATTTAGTTCTCCACCTACCTCCTCCGCTCCTCCGGAGCTATAAATTCATGAAGAACTCATCGTAATGGTTGTTGATCAGTTATCAGAGAACTGCAAGTAGTTTCTTTGAGACACAATCTCTGTGTAAAGATTGTAAGATAGGTTGAAGGGTATGCTTTCAGACTGAGTATTCAGCTATTGGCAATTTTGTACTTGATTGGTATTGCTATTTAATATTACAAGCGCATTTCTTTGGATCCTGATCTGAAGCAGCGGTGATTTTTTCCTATCTATGTGCTTACATTCATTTCATTTTGTTTCTACTGGCTTGCATCAGAATATTGACATAGGATTTACCCTTGTTAGGTACCCTATGTTTCTTCTCTCCTTGCCCTTTATGTTTCTCTTCTGAATGTATTATCTAAGGAATGTTTTCAGTTGGTTTAACCAGTGTAGTGGATGTTATTGCCTACTCTCTAATGTATGAATTGAATGATTTCAGTTCTTAGATGCTTCTTGTTATAGATTTAGTTGGAAGATTTGGGAACACTGGGGATTAGTGTTAGCCCTGTCCACTAGGATCCTTGTGCGACCTGCTGATCTGTAACTTTGTGCTCTGAAATCTGTGTTATCTCCTCCCTCCTACCTTCCATGTCACATGATCATCTTGAAGATCCTAAGTTTCAGATGACTAGCCCAATTGAAATCCTTCCTATTAAGTAGCAAGCAAATCCTTTCCTGACTCCATTACCCAATGGTTTTGAATATTCCCTGGAATATTTCACCTCTGCCTTATCCCTCTTTTCTCATCTTGGTCTCACATTGAACCCTTCTTTCCTGATAACTAGCAACCAAACTAAACAAAACAAACAAACAAACCTTGTGCCTATAACTAGCCTAAAATCATAACATTTGAGCCTCATAGACATAAACCTTTGCTCAAACAGAGAGATCCCTCTCTGGACCCAGGAGGGCTAGATCCTAAGGTATGAAAGTGGTTCTGATGTTGTCTCATATTTTGGTCTTGCCAATCTGGCCAAAACATGGGAACCCCAACATAATGGCGACTCCGCTGGGGAACTGACTGCATTACACCTTAAACATCCTTAAGCATTCAAAGACCTATAATCTCTGGTTAGGTTGGCAGTTAAACACTCCTATTCTCACATCAACCTCTACACCACTTGTTGTGTTTTCCCATACTCTTGGACAGAGTCTGGAAAGGGCCAGGTAGCCTCCGGATCTCACACTCTTTTAGAGGTGACATATCTGGTAAATGCCCTCCTAGTAAATATCTGGTTAGAGTTTGTTGTGTTTTGAAGATATCCTTGAAAAGGGACATCTCAAGAGCACTGTGGTGGACAGTGTACCCTCCAAAAAACTTCCTAAACCCTCCACCTGGCGACTCCATAGTTCCTTAAAAGCTCAAAGACTCCACTGGTGATCAGTAGGCCTACTGATTATCTTGGTTCACATTAGACTCCACTGGGAGACCAGCCTCCATAACAACATCAACCACAGTAGGAGTAGCAAGTAGGGTTAAGCTGCTTGGTCAGAAACAACATTCTGGCTCCTAGAACCATTCATACAAGAGCTTACCCTAACCCAGACCCACCTGAAGTAGTTGATAACCCCGAGAGCATCCTCAAGGGAGCTCGTACACCAAAAATATCAACTATTTCCAAACACATCCATAGAGCTAATTCTGCACCAGAAGATCTTACAGCTCTATCACACTTTCACCTTGACCTAGACCTACCTAACAGCTTATCTAGAACTAGGTCATTCAGTGGCTTAGACCAGTGATACCCCGAGCTTCCGGATTCACCACAGCAGGGTGGTAGACGCCTTGGGAATAGACAGGCCCCTCCATCTACACCTCCTGATTTAAATTTCATACAAAACTTGGGTCTCAGTCACCTTAGGTCTTCCCATCAGTCCTTTGTTGGTCATAATATCCCTGTCATCCATATACCAGCTACCCAAGTTAACCCTTTACCTCATCTAAACATCATCATGGCAGCTTGGTATGCACCTCTGGTTTTACCCCAGCCTCTAGTACCCTTACCAAACGATTATCAGTCTAAGATTCCACACTTCACTGCAAAGGATTCCATCACTACCCAACAACATGTAGATAAAATGGAAGATTCTTTTGACTACATGGAAATTGATGATGATACAGTCAAAATGAGAATATTCGCCCAAAGCTTAGGGGGTGATGTGAAGAAATGGTTTAAAGGCCTACCCCCAGGTAGCATCAATGATCTTCAGGGCTTGTATCAAACTTTCATAAACAAATGGGAAACTAGGGCGAACCCTCGCCAACTCCTAGCAGAATACATGACCCTTAAAAGAAACATGGGAGAGAGTGTTCACGGTTACACAACAAGGTTCAATAGCATTTACAATGCTCTCCCTCCACATATGAAACCTCCACAAGGCATGGCCCTAGCAAAATACCCTGATGGTTTTGATGCTGACATGGCCTATGAGCTTAGAGATAAGGAATACAACACATTGGAGGACATGCAGAAAGGAGCAGTGAATATAGAAGCCAACCTGATTGAGAAAAGAGCAAGACTGAAATCTGAGAGAAGGGTAACATACAAAGATGACAATGTAGCTTCCACATCTGACCAAAATTATGATAAGCTGTCTTAAAATTTGGAAAGGTTACAACAAGTGATGGAAAAAATGGTTGTCACAGTTAGTAACCAGAATAGAAACCAAAACCAGAACCAAAACTTTAGAAGAAACAATAACACTCCCAACAGACAAAGAGAGTCAGACCAGCAAGTTATTCCCCCATTCCAAGAGAATTTTCTTGATGAAGATGAGGGAATCGTAGAAGAGTTTGAGGGAAAAAAAATTAATATGTTTGAAACAGAAGATTCAATCCATAACTGTTATTCAGAATAAGACCAGCCTTCACCCTCCGGTTGGCGGGAGGAATGGTTGGAATTTGAAGATTACAGATTAGGATTTGAAAATGCCATGATGCAGGTCAGAGAACAGTATAAACTTAGAAGCAAAAAGAGTCAAGAAGCTGCTAAACCCAAAGCTTTTGAGACTACCATCAAGAAGAGACCTGAGAAAACTTCTAAAGCAACTACTGAAACCAACAAATCAGCAGCTGAGAGTTCTAGAAAGAATAGAGAGAAAGACAACCAAAACATCAATGCACAAGGTGAACCAGCTAGCAGCACTAGCACTGCAGTTAGTGCTCCTGATGAAACTGTCACAAATACTGTACATAATGAAAATCAACCCACTGACTTTTCCACTAAGACAGTGGCAAATAAAACAGAGATGAGTATGCCAAAAAGTCAGTCCCCTTTCAATTTGGAAAGTGAGATTGCAAGAATTAAAATCTCTGTCCCACTTTCTGAGCTGGCCACTCAGGATGTATATAAAGACCAGATTTTGAGAGCTTTGAACTTGGGTGAGAATGGCGACTCTGTCAATTTGAATGATGATCAACCTTCCCTCTTGTTCGGTCCTAAGAAAGAAGGGAAGTTTCAGGAGGGGGTAGTTCCGCCTTTCTATATCAGTCTCAACATTCATGACAAGATTCTGCACAATGCAATGCATGATTCTAGAGCATCCCACAACCTAATTCCTAAGGTAGTTATGGAAATACTAGGTCTAGAGATAACCAGACCTTACAAAGATTTGTACTCTTTTGACTCTAGCAGAGTAAAATGCCTAGGCCTGATCAAAGACTTGTGTGTGAGCTTAACTCAAATCCCTGCTAAATGCATGGTCATGGATGTTGTGGTGGCAGATGTGCCACCCAAGTATGGCATGCTTCTATCAAGATCATGGGGAGCCAAGCTGCAGGGTACAATGCAGATGGATGGCTCATATGCCACAATCCCAATCTTCGGCCAACTTAGAAAACTGTATAGGGAGACACAGATGAAATTCCTGGTCAGTAGCCCCGAGAAACCAGAAAATTCACCTGTTTATTATGTACATATAGACCTTGAATCATTCATATTTTGAAATGATGGATCTTCAGAAGGGTCAGAGCCCCAAAACAGAGATACAAACGAAGAGGTAGAAGCTGTTGATTTTAACATAATGGCTGCTCTGGATTTAGAAGACAACGAAGAGGGAAACCACAATGAAACCTGTAGGATATGCGATGGAAACCTAACTCCGAGTGAACAAGAAACAGCACATAAACAGCCATCTAGCCAGATCCATGAACCTCATACATTTCACGAAGAACAAAGCGATCCACAGCCTAATACAGACCCTATAACACAACACAATGGCAAACCCAGCTGCAACGGAGAAAACAATGATAATCATAGGAAAAACCCCTTATGGGAAATGAGCTTTGACAGGTCTTGTACTAAGAGGACTGCGGGGGCAGGGGTATGGTTACACAATACAGAAAATGACTACGCTGAGAGCCACGCCTGTAGCCTACATTTCAAATGCACAAATAATGTCGCTGAATACGAGGCTCTAATCCTGGGTCTGAATCTGTTGAAGAAAAAGGGAGCCCGTAGAATAACCGTAAGGGGAGACTCAGAGTTAGTTATTAAACAAGTGAACGGAGAATACACAGCCAAACATCCTAGGCTAAGAGCATATAGGAATGACACCATGGACCTACTAAAAACGTTTGTGGAATACAAATTAGTGTTCGTTCCTAGGGGTCAAAATGTCATTGCAAACGGATTAGCATGCCTAGCCAGTTCCTACCCCAAGACTCCCAGAGACCAACAGATCATCATTCAAACCAAATTTAGACCTGCTGTGCCAGACAACGAAAAATATTGGCAGGTTTTCGAAGGTGATAAACAGATCGAAGATTTCCTAATAGGGAGAAACAAGTTTGAGTTTTCTGATTCAGACTCCAAATCTGACAGTAGCTGCCTAAGTGAAGAATCCTCAGATGAGGAGGAAACACCCTGTAACATAGAAATAGACTCTTTAGATGAACAGACTGGAAACCCAGATTGCAAATGTGAAAATGCAAATAGTGAAGAAGTAGAGGTGCTGCAGGCCAAAGATAAGAATATACCCAGAGGCCTGGCACCCTTAGAGGACCTTTTTGACTTTGATGATGTAGCCAAAAAGCCCACTATAGAACATGCAGACTCTGATGTAGAAGAATGCAAATTAGGAACTAAAGATAAACCCAAAATGATTAAATTGGCTAAGTCTTTACCTGCAGACATGAAAAGGAAATACATTGACCTTTTCAAGGAATTCATTGATGTGTTTGCATGGAGCTATGAGGACTTAAAGGCCTATGACACAAATATCATTCAGCATAAGATACCCTTGAAAGAAAATCAGAATCCCTTTAGGCAAAAACTTCGCAGAATCAATCCCAAACAATTGCATGCAGTAGAGAAAGAGATTAAGAAAATGTATGAAGCAGGTATAATTGTGCCAGTGAGGTTCTCTGATTGGGTATCAAACTTAGTGGCTGTGAGGAAGAAAACAGGAGAAATCAGATTGTGCATAGACTTCAGGAATCTTAATAGAGCCTCACTCAAGGACAATTACACTTTGCCTAAAATGGAACATATCCTTCAGAAGGTAGTGGGCTCTAAAATAATCTCCCTGCTGGATGGATTTTCAGGGTATAACCAAGTCTTAGTGATCCCAGAAGACCAACTCAAAACAGCCTTTACCACTCCATGGGGTACCTTCATGTATGTGAAGATGCCTTTTGGATTGATGAATGCTGGAGCCACCTTCCAAAGAGCGATGGACATAGCATTTTCAGATGAGATAGGGCACTTCATTGTTATCTACTTGGATGACATAACAGTCTATTCCAAGACCGAAGAAGAACACCTAAAACATCTGAGAAAAGTATTTGAAAAATGTAGAAGGTTTGGTTTATCCCTGAACCCTAAAAAGATTGTCTTTAGGCTACAAGAGGTTAAAATTCTTGGCCACATTATATCCAAGAAGGGAATCAGGATAGACCCACAACGAGTTGAGGGAATACTGCAGATCACACACCCCAGAAACATCAAGGAATTACAGTCTTTCATTGGGAAGATTAACTTCCTTAGGAGGTTTATTCCAAATCTGGTTGAACACCTCAGGAACATGACTAACATGTTGAGGAAAGGTGTAGGAGTTAAATGGACTATGGGAGCTAAACAATCTTTTGAATCAGTGAAAATTGCACTTGCCCAAGCTCCCGTCCTAATCAGCCCAGATTTCTCCAAAGATTTCCTGATCTTTTCATTCGCCTCTGAGCATACAGTGGCTGCAGTCTTGCTGCAGAAAAATGCAGAGGGAATGGAACAGCCAATTGCTTTCTTTAGCAAAGCACTCAGAGATGCACCCTTGAAATACAACATCATGGAGAAACAAGCCTATGCTCTGATTAAGGCCTTGAAAGACTTCAAGGTGTACATATTGCATTCTCAAACTATAGCTTATGTGCCCGACATCATAGTCAAAGACATACTGTCCCAAGACCCAGATGGGAAAAGGGGCAAGTGGATAGCAGTGATCCTAGAATATGACATTGAGATAAAACCCACCAATCTTATTAAAGGTCAGGGCTTAGCTAAATTAATGGCTAAATCAAACCTACAAGCCCTAGACATTAACATGATAAGTACCTTGGATGAGCAACAAGAATTTCCTGATCTCACTGTTGAGGAAAATTTTCAGAGCTCTCCTTGGTACTCCGACATTCTGTATGTGCTTACACACCTCAATTCCCCTCCCAGATTATCGAAGACCAAGGCTAGATTCTTAAAGCTAAAAGCCAGAAATTACTGCATCTTGAATGAAAACTTATACTGGAAGAATCCTAATGGCCTATTGCTTAATTGTTTGCCTGAAAATGAGGTAGAGAGGGTTAAACAAGAATTCCATGTTGGAGAATGTGGAGGCCACCTGAGTTGGAAAGACACTGCAAACAAAATACTCAGGCCTGGTTATTATTGGCCCACACTCTTCAGTGATGTCCATAAAATGATAGTTGCTTGTCACAAATGTCAGATCTTTGAGGGCAAAAGAAAACTCCTCCCTCTACCCCTACAACCCATCACTATTGAAGGTCCCTTTCTGCAATGGGGCCTAGATTTCATAGGGGAAATCCACCCTGCTTCTTCTGCTTAACACAAATGGATCCTAACAGCCACAGATTATTTCACTAAGTGGATAGAGGTCGTGCCCACTAGGAATTCCACAAATTCAGTCATCATTAGTTTCCTAGAAAGTCACATTCTCTCTCGGTTTGGCTGCCCGAGGAAAACAATCGTTGATAATTCTACTACTTTCAGATCCAAAAAGATGGTTGATTTTTGTCACAGGTACCAAATAGCACTCGGTCATTCAATTGCCTATTACCCCCAAGGTAATGTATTAGCTGAATCATTAAACAAGATCCTGGTGATCATCATCAAGAAGCTGTTGGAAGAGAACAAAAAATCATGGCATAACAAGCTAGTACATGCTTTGTGGGTTGACAGGCTTACAACAAAGAAGTCCATTGGCATGTCACCTTTCCAGCTTGTCTATGGAACAGAAGCAGTTTTCCCTACCAGCCTTGGGATACCGATGATAAAACTGGTCTAGGAGATCTAAACAGAAGAAGACAACATGGTGAGGAGAATAAATCAGACAATCCATCTCCAGCAAACAAGGGAAGAGGTCTACAACAGAGCAATGAAGGTTCAAGAAAACATAAATAAATTGTTTGACAAAAGAACCAAAGATGTTGATTTCAAAGTTGGAAATAAGGTTCTGAAGTGGGATTCGAGAAGAGAGGATAAAGGAAAGCACAGCAAATTTGATAGGTTGTGGCAAGGTCCATACCTCATCCAAGCCACTGTGGGTCCAAATGCTCTCTTCTTACAAGAACTAGATGGTACAGAGCTGTTTGGGGGTCCTGTCAATGGCAGGATGCTCAAACACTACTTCTGCTAATTCACAATTTCCAGTTTCATTTCCATTGTACATACCATTGCAGCTTTTTATTTTCAAGAAAAAGAAAAATGTTTCAAAAAATAGAGGAAAAAGGGAGGTTCAAACATGCTTAAAACATGAACCTCTGATGTGCAAAAGATTGGCTCTAATAAGCTCAAAACCTGAGCCAAAGCAAGTAAAGCAGCTGGTCCTAACATGCTCAAAATCTAAACCAACAAAGAAGAAATAAGAATCAGCTCTAACATGCCCAAAACCAGAGCTGAGAGAAGGAAAGATGTTTCAAGTTCAGATCCCAAGCCTTCACAGTTTTGTTTTCAGTTTTCTGCAAGTTTTTGTCCTTGTGCAACTGTTTTTATGCCTTGGATCTATAGCAAGTCAGACAGTCTAATCCTGGCTTGACTATTTTTCAATTTCTGTTGTAGAATGTAGAGAAGAACTCTGTTGGACAGTTTAATCCCAGCAGATATTAGATTAGGTAGAGAAACATATGAGACCAACAGTCTAATCTGGTCTCATGGAGCAATAAGGGTAGATTTAGAATAGGTTTATTTTCTGTTTGCAAAAATAAAAAAATGTAAAGGGTCTGCTAGCTCAAATGCACCCTGGAAGAAGAAAAAATGCTAGGATTGTAGTATGGGTAGGTAGATTGTTGGAGAAAGTTTTCTGTTGATGTAGTGTTTCCTATTGTGGCAGCTTATCAAAGAAAGAAAGGAATGTGCCAAGCAGCACGCCACTGGCCCACTCCAAAGATCTATTCTCTGAATTCTTGACTCCTTCAAGAAGGACCCATCCCCATGTGGAGCCACTGTTAGCCCGCTATAAATTTTTGACAAAGCAAAGCAGGGGGCTAAATTTGTTTTCAATTCCTCAAGGAATGCATCTCCCCGGAGACACATCATCCTTGAGGTCTCCTATGCCTTTGCCTTTGATAAATTTCCCTCTGCAGAACTCTCCATGTGGCCCCTCTCTTCCCCTTCGCAAAATCCCTTTTCCATCCCAATTTTTCCCCATTTTCCCCTTTGAATCCTACCCTTACCCTTGGTTTCCTCAAAATCCCCCTCTGTCTCTCTATCGTTGCCCTTTTTTTAGGCTTTAAAATGCAATAAAAAGGTTTAAAAACCCACTTTAAACATTATATCAGGCCTAGCCCCTTTCCCGCTTAGCCCCGCTCCTCTTCCTCAACGTGATCCGGCGCCGGAACCACCCGCCAGCAGTGAAAAACGTTAATCTCCAAGGAGTATCGGGAGCGCCCCTGACCATTGATCTTGTAGATCAGACGGCGATCGTTAATTCCACAACGCCCACATTTTCCTCATTTAAACTTCTGACCGCGCCATCACCGTTCATTCACCACTAGATCAACGGTCCGAAGTTTACCCGCCGGTGGTCCCCGTAGCGCACTAGTTCAAAACCCGGCGGTTTCTATCGCACCGCCTCCGGGCAGTTGGCGGTATTTCCTCATCAGCGAGTGATTCCATACACCTCCCAACGCGTGGCCCCTGTACGATCTCAAAACCGTTATCCCATCGCACGTTATCGTTCGGTACAAGGCGCGCAGCGATATTCACATCAGCCGTTAGATCTTGGGAACCTCATCCGACGGTCGTCATTCCATGAAGCTACGTGGGGTTTAAACCATGGCCACAGTACCCCTGGCCCACTGTTCGTCGTCCTCTGCCGTGTTTCCCATCGTCGATCTTCTCTCAGATCTGACGGTCCAGATTGTCTCCCACTGTTGACTATTTCACTGCCAGCCGGTCCCGCCACGTCACCTCCACGTGCATCCATCGCACATTCACCCATTCCATTACATATATTCGTCCAAAATTCATGTGTTTTAAGGTTTTTTTCCATTCGAATTTGCTCCACAGACCGCCAACCTCCACCAGAGCAATTCTCCGCCATTCCTCCGCATTTTTCCGCCATGTCACCAACTGCCCGGCCATTTTCATCATCTCGATGTATCCATCACCCCACCCCCATGGTTTTCTTAACAGATTTTGTGTTTTTTGCAAGGCCATCAGAGGCAAAGAAATGCCATGGTTCAACATGTACCACTTCAATGGCGTGTTGCATAGGAAAAATTAAAATTGAAGCTGGTACTACAAGGAAATGTCAAGAAAGGTGGCGGAGGTATAAATTCCATCAAAGGACAAAGTTTGAAACTTCGCAGACCTTTTCCAGCACCATCAAAGCTCAGATCCTGCAGAATCGAGGCATTTATGGAGCAGAGGGAAAAAACCAGCTCAAGATCAAGGATTCCAGCATTAGAATTGAGTGTTTGAGTTTAATACAGCAGCTTAGAGGCAAGCACCAGGTCAATGATCCCACATATCATGCAAAGGTACAGCACGCAAAAATCAATGCATATCAGGGGTTTATACAGCAGCAGAATTTTTTCCCCCCCATACAGTATTCAATCTATACCGTGTTCTGGAGAAATTTCCTACCCTGAAACAACCCCAGTACTATCAGAGCATTTACTTCATCAGTATGGCAGATTTCTTTATCATTCATTTTCCTGTTGTTTATTCACCAATAGCACCACATAGTACTGCAGTCAGAACACTTGGGATGTCATATCAGAATAATCCGCAGTCTGAAAAGATCATTCGTTCACCCAAAGAACACCAGAGATTAATGCACAGGATCTATACAAAATGGGTTTTGGCCCTCTTTCTTTCAGAAGTTTAATACTGCATTTAGTTCTCCACCTACCTCCTCTGCTCCTCTGGAGCTATAAATTCATGAAGAACTCATTGTAATGGTTGTTGATCAGTTATCAGAGAACTGCAAGTAGTTTCTTTGAGACACAGTCTCTGTGTAAAGATTGTAAGATAGGTTGAAGGGTATGCTTTCAGACTGAGTATTCAGCTATTGGAAATTATGTACTTGATTAGTATTGTTATTTAATATGACAAGCGCATTTCTTTGGATCCTGATCTGAAGCAGCGGTGATGTTTTCCTATCTCTGTGCTTACATTCATTTCATTTCGTTTCTACTGGCTTGCATCAGAATATTGACATAGGATTTACCCTTGTTAGGTACCCTATGTTTTTGCTCTCCTTGCCCTTTATGTTTCTCTTCTGAATGTATTATCTAAGGAATGTTTTCAGTTGGTTTAACCAATGTAGTGGATTTTATTGCCTACTCTCTGATGTATGAATTGAATGAATTCAGTTCTTAGATGCTTCTTGTTATAGATTTAGTTGGAAGATTTGGGAACACTGGGGATTAGCGTTAGCCCTGTCCACTAGGATCCTTGTGCGACCTGTTGATCTGTAACTTTGTGCTCTGAAATCTATGTTATCTCCTCCCTCCTACTTTCCACGTCACATGATCATCTTGAAGATCCTAAGTTTCAGATGACTAGCCCAATTGAAAGCCTGCCTATTGAGTAGCAAGCAAATCCTTTCCTGACTCCATTGCCTAATGGTTTTGAATATTTCCTGGAATATTTCACCTCTGCCTTATCCCTCTTTGCTCATCTTGGTCTCACATTGAACCCTTCTTTCTTGATAACCAGCAACCAAACAAAACAAAACAAACAAACAAACCTTGTGCTTATAACTAGCCTAAAATCATAACATTTGAGCCTCATAGACATAAACCTTTGCTCAAACAGAGAGATCCCTCTCTAGACCCAGGAGGGCTAGATCCTGAGGTCTGAAAGTGGTTCTGATGTTGTCTCATCTTTTGGTCTTGCCAATCTGGCCAAAACATGGGAACCCCAACAGAGTCCCAGGAAAACTCTGCATATCCTGACATCATTTCTCCATCATAAATCATCCATAGGTTCCACACATCCGACCATATTTATCATCACTTCACCTTGCACATGAATAGCATCCTCATTGGTCAGTAGAGCCTCCCCTCCATGGCATTTTTCACCCAAGGTAGACCATATATCACAACAAAAGTGATGCCATGGCCATACAACTATAGTTCGGGAAGCACCTCATGCACATTCACTCGCCATGCATCAGGTCAAGTTTTACCATATCAAAATTAAACCCCTTTCCCGGACGACCAGATTGTGCAAGAAGATCAAAATCACACTACTGCGCCTCGTATTTGGCCTACCATACCTCCATCAACATAACCCATCTGTGATACTTTTTCATCTGCTTCATCAACCTCACACATGAGACCAACCAATGGGGCCCCCACCCTCAGCAAAACAACTTCCTCACATCATCAGTGATGTTATGCGGAATTATGAATTACGGATAAAACATTCTTCCCTAAATGTGGTGCTATGCATTTAGAACAACAGGTTAAAGACTTTGCAAATACTTTTCCTAATAGTAAGTAGACACACATAATAGATCAAGAAACCTACTTGGGGTCCAAACGCTTCCTATTCTCCTTCTGTCGCTCTTGTTGTAGCTTCAAATCCAATCTATATCGCCAAAATATTTCCTGCAAGAATGAACACTAGACAGCAAAGAGGTTGCAATATACAAATGTTTATTCAAGTTATACAGTTAAATCAACAGAACATGAACCATATGTATCAGATAAGAACTCATAATATGAAAGATAGTAGCTTATACAGATACATATGTCGGAAAGTAAGCAGCAATCTTTATTAATGGATAGAAGGGGAGGTTACAACCAATGATTGATTTGATGTCACCATCTTCAGCACCATCCCATCCTCATCACAATGAACATCTCTCTAGCATCATATCACTAAAATCAAATCCTCAATTGAAATTCCACCAGCATTTCTCTACTCAATTTCTTCCTTCTCAAGCACTAGGATATGTGCTCAATTTATAGATGAGTTGAAGGTAGTTTTATAATCAATGACTTTCTAATAATAGGCAATACATGTTCCCAAGCTCATAGATGTCAAATGGACACATGGATTTGAAGTTTGACACATATGCACTCTTCTAGAAGGCACTGACCAAGCGGAGATTCTGGAACAATGAGAATTTCACTCCCAATTTGACCAACGCACCCTTGAGTGTCGAAAAGTGCTTTACAAAGCACCCTTGAATGGAGGTAACTGCATATGCAACACACTTATCCCCTTGAGAGACTGTGTTGGTGAGCTCATAGGTGATATAACATATACTTCAAATCTTACAATGGAAGTCATGGATGATTTTCCTTTGTTCTTTGTCTTAGGGCATGTAGCAACTAAAATGATAGGGGATGATAGACCCTATTCATTGGTTTTTGGGATGATGTCTAGTTTAACCAGGTCATTGGGAATGATGCCAAAATTGACCTATAACAAGTGATCAAACACTTTGATGTTTTGGGGAACCCGTCTCTGTGTTTTGTACAAACCAAACCCCATTATTTTATTCTTTTGATAAGTGTACAAAGACCGCAAACGGCGCACTACATCCCCCACCCACCCATTCATTTTTTCTCCCATTGTAGCAGTCCCTTGTCACCCTTGGCCAGAGTATCAAACCCCCACGCAAAATCCACCATGACATTTATAACCAGTATATACCCACCCCGGAAGTTCTACTGACTCCAAGGATTTCCCCATCAGAAATAGTTATGACTTCCACCAAACTGCTTTTTATACTCAGACCTTGGGCCAGTGAATCCCCATCATCAGTTTTCAGTCACCCCTCACCATCATGCCTATGTTAAACCCATCACATCTAGGATCATGATCCTCTGTATCAGTGACCCCCTCGTTCAGTTGAGGCTTCTTTTTTGTCGACATCAACACCTTTTTTCCAAAAAGAAAGCGATACCTTGGATCACCCCTCTCCACAAAAGGGAGATCCTCGGGTGGCACTGTGGAAGACATCATTTCCCACATATGTCATCGATCCTCATGGCATTCGACTACAACACAAGTCTTCATGTCAATATGGTATCGTACCTTACAACCATTACACTTTGATCAAATTCGTCAAAGACTCATGCCTTTATAAGCATCTATGTCAGCAATGCTTACACGGGAGGTCCCAGCCAGCACCTATGCGTACAATGTGCATTTATATGCCATACCAATTTTACGCATATGGGTACCGCTTTCCACTTATAATCAAATAAAAAACACCCCTGAGGGCGTTAGCAGTCATCGTCATCAACCAACAAATCACTACCATACTAGTGACACAGACATAATATGTATCTATCAAATAGATTTGTTTGACTAGCCAAAGCATAACGAGCATGGGACATGCCCGCCTCGTAGAAAATTTGTATATATTATATTATATCATAACTTGCAAGGATCCCACGTGACATGGTCGCTATTTGACCCGGTGCAAGGTGTCTCCAACTCTAAGCTACACACAGGTCTCTCTCTCTCTCCACATAAGATATAGAAAAGAAACTATAATGTATTTCGGCTATATAGTTCTTCCTAGACCTCACACATTAGGGGGCAACTGTTATCATTGGAAAATCGAACAAGCAAAGGTGACATTATTTAATGTCAAGCAAAAGGATTTACAGGGCTGAAAGACATTAGAGAATCTAAAAGTATTCAAAAATATCTAAGGTCTAAAAGGAAAAAAATCAAATTGCGCACAGGAAGAGCCAGTCAAATGTGCCTTTGCGCACAAAATTCTTCGATAAGCGCGCTTTTTTACACCTTTTGTTAAAAAATGCACGTAATCCTGCGAGTGGTGGAAGTCATTTTATGGGACCACAAGGCACACTCCAGGACATTGATTCCACACTTGAAGCCGCCTAAGGACAGCCACCCAAGTCTCCTTAGGACATCAAGGGAGAACACAATAGAATAAATTTGGCACACAATGGAATCACCCTCCTCTCTTAGGTCACTATCCAGAATGTACCAAGAGAGGGAAGGAGGATTTGAATTCTTCTATAAAAGGCCACCAAGAGATGAACAACAGGAGAGCACATTGTTATGTTGGCTAGAATTTCCCTAAGCAATACCAGCAATGTGTGATCCAGAGCAAATATAGAGGGGACTCAGTTGTTGGCCATCCAACAACTCTAGTCCACCATAGTACAGAGAGGGAGACTTTACGCCAAGGCAGCATGGAAGTAAAGAAACCCTTGCATCGGGACTTGGAGCTCCATAGTTCCAAGGGCCCCTTGCCAGGTGGGTTAAAGTTTCATCCTAATTTCCTACCAGCACTCAATAGGAGGGGACGTAAGTGCCGTCGTTTGGATTATTGAAATTGTTTGACTCTATTTAAAGCTTTTGTGTTATTTTTTTTAGTTTTAGTTTAATTTTTATGTTTGAATATGCATGCTATTTCTCTATCTAGTATGTTTATGGTTGAGAATGTTCAACTAAATTTCTTGAATCCATCTATTTTCTGCTTGTGACCAATAACTTAAGGGGGGGAAATGACTCCATACATTCGTGCGCCAAACACACAAACACAAATACCTTGGAGGAAAAATCGAGATCATGGTATGAAGGTCTACCATCTGCTATTTTATATTCTCTGAAGGACTTTCATTCAGTTTTCTTTCAACATTATCAAAGCTCTAATTCTTCCTTGTCAATGATTGATAGTTGTTGTGAGATCTCTAATAATTTCATTGAGTTTCTTAAAAAAAATTATGGGGATGAAGAGTGTCTAGATGATGAGATCATAGAAGCCCTATATGATTTTTCCTCCCAACAAGAATCAACAGCTTCCTCCTTGGATGAAAAAGACCGAGACCAAGAAAGAGAAATGCCTATTCATGACCTTGAAAATGAAAATCATCAAGCCAATGTTAACTTCTATAAAACTCAAGTTTCTCCTCTGTCTGAGATGAGATAGATTAAATCCTGAATGGTCATGTTACATCCCAAGCTAATGCAGGTTTGCAGTGTTCACATAGTCAAGAATGTGTTATTGAAACTTCTTCCATCATTGAAATGAAAATATGAGTTTAAATGATGACAGTCATGAAACTGATGAAACTATATAGGAAATTGTTGTGAGTAAGCCAATTTGTGATGATGATTTCCTGCAAGGAGATCGGCTAACAAATATTGTTGTCTTTCTTGAAGGGGATAGGGTTTTCATGTTTGACAATCTTGAAGAATGTTTTCTGTTCAAGGGTGATTTAGACTATGAATTTGAAGAGTATGAGCCTAAGATAAGCAGTGTGCAAGAGATAGAGTCAAAGTTTCCCGTGCTTCAGGAATTTCCAACCAACACTCAGATAACATAAGGTTATACTTCCCTATGCATTCCTATGGATCAATAGCCAAGTGTTTTTTAAGATCGGGATGAAGGGTGCTCTTGTGTTTTTGATGGATCTCAAGATAAGGTAACATTTCAGATTTTTGAAGATCCTTTTACTGATTTGCTACACTTAGCAGGGAAGATGTATTTTCTTGTTTTCATGGACCAGAAGCACGTGTTCAGTAGACACTCAGAGTTGTCTATTTTTTGTTTTTTTTCCTGCTCGAGGAAAGTGAGATCATAATTCAAGTAGCCATATGTTGGATTGGTTACACTGGAATGATCACTTCATATGATTGTACATATATCTTCAGCGGTAGGTGGTTGTCTTTAGGATTTGAAGCCCTCAACTCTCGGTGATATCCTGCCATCAATAAGTTTTGTAAGGTTTTATTTTAGTGAGCCCAGTTTTGAGTCAGTTTATTGAGTCAAGTTTTCAGTATTCAGTTTGGTTTTTAACTTTTGACTCCATTCCCAATGGTAAGGCTACTTGGTCTACGATGTTCTTGACACCTCCAAGGAGTTTTCATCCCCATTTGGAGCCAATGTTAGTGTCAGTATTTGCATCTTTTCACCAGTGATCAAATGGAACCTTATCATGTTTTTTTAGGGTCCCGTAGTCAAATTTTTGTCATTTCATTAGGTCATCATGCAAAAATTTGGTTACTGGATGTAGAACTAGGTCTGTTTTTACTCCTTCCAAATTTTTACTAATTGTTGGTTCATTTCACCTCTCAGTTGAGTGTACCATCATTCATAAGTTTTCATCATCATTACAGTCATATTTATCATGGTTTCATTCAGTCCAGAGTCTCTATTATGTTTTTAAGGTTCCAAGGTCATCAAATCATCATTTTATGCATAAAGTCCAACAAGTGGAGGAGTGACAATAAAGTAATTTCATTAATAAATTTGATTTAAAATAAAAAATGTAATTTTATGTTTCTATATGTAATATGTACTTCATGTTCTTAAAATCTGCAGTTCAAGGTTTCAAAAAGATTCAATGTTCCAAAGAAATGCCCAAAATATAGTTGCTATAGGAGAGTTGTTATACTTCTGGAGTACTCTTGGGAAAATTTATTTTTCTCTCTCATAGAGTGTCTGAATGACCTGTTTGATGATTCAAATGATAAATAGACAGAAATATCATTCTAACGAGCTATGACAGGCTCAATTTTGAGCTCAATAAGGCCTCCAAAAGTTACCTGCAACTTCACGTTGTGCTTTTCTCATGGACACGTTGCGCTTTTTGACCAGTATTGGGAGAATTGACTTTTGAGTGGCTATACTTGATCATTTTCAGTGCTTGAGAGTTCCATTGTGTAGCAGACAAAGTGATATTTCCAATGAGATATCATGAGCTCAATTTGGAGTTTAGGAAGGCCTCCAAAAGTGTTCTGCAATATTTTTGTTGTGCTTCCAGACACCTTGATGCGCTTCTGCTAACTTCGCTGCACATCTGAGCGAGGAGGTGGGGCATAGATTTTAATGGAAATTTTGAAGAAAGAAGTGAATTTTAAGGTTTTTTAAGATCATCTACAAGTTACAATCAAGAAAGAAAAGAGAAATATCCCTTTCTTCATCAGTTTTCAAAGCATAAAAAAAATTTCACTCTCTTAGCTAGGGTTTTTAAAGTCAATTTGGAGAAATTGTGTCATGGTCATTTTTTCAGTTTGAAAACCCTGAAAATCACTTTGTACACCTTCATTCACTTCATTTTAATAATTTACACATCTTCCCCTCACCCAATTCCTATTTTTCCCAAAAACTCCACTCAAACCCTAATTTCCACCTTGTTTTTACCCTAGGCCTGTGTTTTGGCCTTTTCATCCCCTTCCCCTCACACAAATTCAAAAATATCACTTATCCCTAATTCATAACATCATTCCTTCTCCCCCTGAATTTCCTCAAAAATTTAGGCAATCCCAAACTTATATTACCATCTCATTCATAGACCTAGCAAAAATACTCTGTTTTTTCTCTTCTTCATTAGTGTTTTCTTGCTGCCATGGACACTGATACTTCCCCCTCTAAGAGGAAGAAGTATAAAGGAGGAAATATATTGAGTTTTGAGCCCTCTAACTTCCATAAAATCACCTCATCTCCTTTTATACTCAAATTTTTTGAAAATTTCAATTGTATACAGTTTTGCCAAAAAGTACAAGAGGTGGGATATAACGAACAACTCACAAAGTTATTTGCCATTGCTTTGAAAAAGAACAAGGTTTTTATTGCAGGTATAGAGTTAAATTTCACAGTAGAATCCATCTCCATAGCCACCTGGATACCAAACCATGGTGGGTATTGGTTCAAAGGCATGAACCTAGACCTTGAGCAGTACAAACCCTACTTGAAATCACAGTACAAAGGAAACCCTAATTTGTCAAAAGGAGAAGGGTAAGTTGGACCTACTTTTTGATACATCCATGATAGAATAACACACCATATTTGGCATCTATGGAGAAATTTTGAGGAAATTTGGAGAAAATTTGGGAATTTTGAAAAAATCCTTGAAGGCACATTTTCCAGAAATGTCTTGTTTAGTCATCTTTTTGCAGAACATATTGTGGCCAAACAAAGATGCATTTTTGGAAACTGGATGAGTTTTTTGTTCCTTAGATATCAAACTACAGTAACCTACTTCATATTTTACACAAGTATTACAGAATGAGATATCCATTCACATATTCACTGCCTATTTTTCTGAATGTTCAATGTCTTGTTTAAGTCACCTTTTGCATAGAATATTGTGGACACTCAGAGAAGCACCTTGGGAAACTAGAGGAGGTTTGTGTTCCTAACATGCCAAATAACAAAAATCTCTCCAAGTTTTGAAAAATGGTTCATGATTAGAGTATAGGCTCCATTTTTTAGGCCTATTTATCTAGAAAACCCATAATTTTTTGTGTTTTGGTGCATACTAGTGCAGTTTTTTGTCTTTGCCCAGAAGCGCAATGAAATTTGTTGCGCTTTTGCTATAGGCCTCCAAAAAGGAAAAAAATTATGTTTTTGGAAAGCTAATCAAATATTAAGAGAACCCATTTTGTCATATTTCAGGTTTAAGGCTCAGTGTTCAAGAATTCACAAAAAAGTGGTCAACAATCTCCTCTCTGCCTCATTTTCAAAAATTCGTTGTGCTTCTAGGAGTGACCTTGGGAGAAAAAGCTTTTAGCAGGCTTAAGGAAGCCAAATATGTTGCTTAAACATCCTAGAGTCATCTAAACTTGACCAGCGACTTAGAACAACTCTTCTTTTCAAATTTAGATGATGGGAAGGCACTCAAAAGGGCCTCACAAGAAATTTGTTGCACTTCTGGAAATTCACTGTTTTATTTTATAATTATCCTGTGTAATTTTCATTTGACAGTTTCACTTTGGGAAATGTAAAAGGGTAAAGGGTTAAAAGTGAATGTGAAAGGGATGGTAATAGAGTTAAATAGGTGTATTTACCTCTCATTAATGCTTGGAGAGGATTTCTCTAGTTGGTTTTCTAAAAGGAGAAACAGTTCATATCCTCCCTAGATTTTTGTTTAGATGGAGAAAGACTTGGTTTCAGCTCCATAAGTCATGGATTTGACCCCTGACGATGGTAGAAGCCTGTTTTGGTCTATATCTTTCATCTTCTTTGTCATTGCAAGGGTTGGATGTTGTGAAATTGATCTTTGAACATTAGTGTATTCAATCATTTTGGCAGGAACCAATAGACAAAGTTGTAGCGATTTTGGTGGGATTCTTGTGGTATGTGTTTTAGCAATCTTGCCTCTTATGTTTTCATATGTTTTAATGTATTATGATTTCCATATTCATGTCCATCTCTCAATGTGATTTATTTTTATGTTAGATAAGAAGAATTCATTATTTGGATGCTATGTTTTGGAGAAATTATCATATTTATGTTTCACTTTCTTATGATATAAAAGAATTTGTGATTTCCATGCTTTTTTTGAAACCCTAGAAATCTCTCACACTCACCAAGATACCTGAAAGTGATAAATTACTTACCTACCTTGCCCCATCATAGCTCTACAAATCTGATTCTCAGTGCCCTGACCTAGCTTTTCCTAGACCTAATTCACCATCCAACACCCAAACTCAATCAATAAAACCCTAGAGCCTATTATACGTAGCCTAAAATATTCATTATCGAGTCAATTTGGTTGTGAAGTCATGGAGAGATCCCTCTCCTACCTAGTAGGGCTAGCTACTAGGTCAAAACAGTCTGTGGTTACCTTTGTTGGTCTCCTTTCAGCCTTTAGAGATCCGGTGGAGTGCTAACAGTTGCAATTAGGAAATTATTGTATTGGATAATATTTTCTTTATTTTCCTCCATGTCACAGAATATAATGGTCAATTTTTAAAATTATTCAATGTAGTCCTTCACATTCATATATTTTCACATCATAATTTTGCAACATCCTCAGCAAAATTAACTTACAAACACGGGGAAAAAATCTCCCCTTCAATGTGGTTATGATTCTATCATAGCCTTAGTGTTATATTTTTCCTCTTTGACCTTTGTCAATATTTACTTCTTTCAACTACAATGTGGTATGCCCTTCCAATTTTGTACAAGAAAACTTAACCCTTTGTGGGTCCCCATCATGTTCATACTCCAAGTATTCTTTAATCTCGATGATTCAGTTGATTGATTCATCCAAAGTTAACTACTTGAAAAAATAGGACATCTAGGTTTAGGTTTATCTTCCATTCTTGCTACTTGAACATTTTTTTTTCCTTTGGATAGGATTTTCTTCCACCCTCTTTTCCCCCAAGTTCTACTAGGCTTTGTTCCTGTTAGAGTCCTATACTTTATAGGACCTCAAGGTGATTGAGTATTTTATGACAGATCTTTCATATTGTAAATAATTTCCAAAAAAGGTTAAAACCTTAAGAAAAATAAAAAATTATGCTTGCAAGTCGAAATGCAGCATTAGAGGATAATTAAGTATGTTTAGATTAAATTAATCACATCATTTAAATGTGATTAAATAAATTTTAATAAGGCTTGGTACTATAGGTTTGATTCTATCATAAAGGGGTAAGTGATAAAGAATGGCTTTATCCTAAGTTTCGAAGTCCATTATATGTCGGGAGCATGAAGAAATGTGTTTGATTCAGACGAAGACTTATCCAAAGCTTTCAACCCAAAACAAAAGCCGCTCCCTAACAGACTTATCGCAATCACGAAATTACTCTACCAACATCCATGTTTCCCACATCCAATTGTGATTTGCGATTGCGAATTTCAATTGCGATTTGCGATTGCGATTTGCAATTCTGAATTGTGATTATGATTGTTGATTGCGAATTTTAATTGTGATTGTCGATTGCGAATTTTGATCCCCGTTGCGATATCCTCGATGTGATACCACCGTTGTGATTGCTATGGACCCACCTTGACTGCCACATCATATCGCATCGTGTTATCGCAAAATCGTTTTTCCAACGTCCATGACCCTCGCTCCATATTGCGATTTCGTTTTGTGATAACCCACAACTATTTGCCTCGTAATCTCCCCCCTCCTCGATCAACGACCCTCATTACCTTTAGGCCCCCCTTCTCCATCCTAGCTTTACCGTTGGGGGGGTTCGAAATAAGATGTTTTACCGCCGGACCCACTACTACGTGGCCTCTCGTGTGCAGTTTGCACCCCCTCCAGCCCAAACCACATGATGCCTAATACCCCCCGCCCCCCGAAAACCACTTTCCCCTCATTTTTAATACTACAACCCTACCCGTTATCCTCCAACATTAGCACCGCTCCACGTCACCTATCTGTTACCAATTAAATCATTTCCCGGTTTATTTGTTGAGTGTTCAATTTCCATCAAGTGACTGTTAATTCAACGAACCCGCGCCATTCACAATGGAGAAACAAGTTTTTTGCTATATAAACTCTGCCAGCTACAGGATTGAAATAGTAATTCGGAGACAATTAGCACATCAGCCAGCACAAGAAATCAGCAAATCAGCCAATGCAAGCCAGGAATAGGCATATTCTGCCACTGTTTGCTCCAAAACAATGTTAGCATTCTAGATCATTATACACCTTGCCTATTATTTTGTAACAGTTTGATTTTATTGTTTGATATAATGCTAATAATACACTGTGGGTTAAGATAGTGATTCTGTAAATCATTTTAGTTTAGAATTAGTATAAATACTTCATCATTTGAACTAATAGTGGTTGGGATTTGTAATAAGGAAGACTACCATTCATTGTAAAATTGTCCACTGAGTTCAAGTGACCATTTGCAAGTAATACAAGACCATCTGTTTCAGGATTCATGTGGTGTAATCACTGGTGAAGTGTTTCTACTGTTTCTGTGTTTTCTATTATTTTTCCCTTTTCTCTGTTTATCGAAAATTCTTAATTGTAAAACAAAAAGTGTGATGAATAGGACATGTTATTTGAAACACCTTATTTTGGTTGCTTTTACAATTTATATGTTTTCCACTGAAGTCAGATTGAAGAATACTTAATTGCTTTTCAATCTCTACTGAATTCCATATTTCTTCCACTTCCATAACTTATTTAAGAATCTAAAAGAACCCAGTTAATGCAACCTAGCTTGCCCTGTTTCACTCAATCTTGATACTTCTGCAAATTGATCACCCCAAGCCTTTTTGATTCCCTTGCCTAATGGCCTTCCCTTGCTGTTCCAACCAAAACAATTCAAAAACCAAACTTTGAGCCAATTAACTAGCCTAAAATTTCCAAGAAAACAAAGCTAAATTTTACAGAGAGATCCCTCTCTGAAGCTGGCAGGGCTAGATCCCAGCTTCCAAAGCAGTTTTAATGTTACCTCTGTGGTTTTTTCTTCAACCTTGAAATTACGGAGTGATAATAGTTCCTAAGTTCCCTTCTTGTTTCCTCAACATCACTTATGTCACCTTTTGTTATAACTCTGCATTTTTTTTTTTCAAGGCATCAAGCTTGGCCTACAATACCCTCAACATTTTTGCAATGCCATCACCACCTCCTCCAAGTGGTCTTTATCCACCCCATCTAACTTTAATGCATCTTCTCTGTGTGATATTGTAAATTGGACAATACTCACTTTACAATCCTCTCTTGCATATTCTTCATAATCCTCACATCACTACCTAGTGGCTCACTAACATGATCGTGATTTCTCTAATACTAATTAATTTGGGAAAATGTCAAGCACAAAAAAAATCGTTATAGGTTGTTGAAGCACAAAATAACAAATTCAAAATAATATATATCATTCTATCTTTTGGAGGTTAATTTAAAATGCACAACAAAGTCCTAAGACATCAATTAATTCATCACAAAGTTCATTTGTAATGTTTTTATTTATATGATTAGCCAAATAAATACCTTATAAACAAGCTTTATTTACAAGTGAAGCCTTATAGGGTGTAACACCTCCAAAACCAAGAATGGTCCACAACCAACAACATAAAAGTGGCACCCCCCTTACAGTAAATTCATCCTATAGTTAGTTCTTTCAAAGATTCCAACTTGAAACTAGTTGCAATTGTTTAACTATCATCTACCATCTTGACAACAACATCCAATTGATTTGTGCCCCCCTCAGGGTACTACTCAACCATTTGAAAATTCAACAAAACACATGAATTTGCATCAATAGAAGTGGCCAAATAATAAGTTACCTATTTTTTTATGGATCTTTGTTATTCTCAAAAACAATCTTCAAATGGCACAAGAAGAAAAAATATTTGAGATACAATCAACTAATAATTACCAATAGAGGTGTCGTGCGACACCACTCTGATGTAATGAAATGAAAGACAACCTAATTTAGGGTTAGACGCCCCTATACTTTTTGGACCTAACACAACACAACCCAAATATATCACGTAACCCCTATAACAACTACTATCTCACACATTCCTCCATCTCTACATAAACGTTAGATTTTCCTTTCGTACACTACATCTTCATGTGCCACACTCTCTTAGCCATAAACATCACACTCTAAACACGTCTTCATTTTTTTGTTGGGGATTTCCAGATTAGAACTGTGTAGTATTTGTGATCTGTCCAACGTTTTAGATGGTAACTTCATCCATCGTTAGGGACCAAAGAGCTTAGTGAGTAAACGAGTGTTGAAGTGTCTGTTTGTAGGAGAAAATGAACTAGGTATTATTGCTTAGTGAGTAAATGAGTGCTACAGAGCCTATTTATAGGAGAAAATGAACTAGGTATCCGTTGGGTTAACGGTAAAAAAAATAGAAATAATAATTATAAATTATTTGACCAAATTCATGTTTTGAAAATAATGAGAATTAGTTATTAATTAATAATAACAAATTTATATTTAAAATATTCATATTATTAATATTTGAAAATAGTGAAATAAAGAATTAGGGGTTAAATAAGAAAAGAAAATAAGATTTCAAATAAGGATTAATTAATAAAAAGGGGGTTAGCTGAAAATTAATAATTAATAATTAAACAATTTAAAATAATAATAAGAATCAGTCAAATAACCAAGTTTCAAATAAAATAAACTATTTAAAATTGAAATAAGAATTAATGAATTTTTTTAATTTAATAGTTAAAAGAAAGAAATTATAAGGATTAATTATAAAATAATGAGAATTAAGAGTTTAAAAAAAATTGATTAAATAATTAAGAATTAACGCGCTAAATAAACATTAAAAAAAATTGATAAAATTAAAATAATTGTTTAAAAATTAGTAAAAAATAAATTAATAATAACATAATAAATAAGAATAAACATAAAAAAAATTGATAAAATTAAAATAATTGTTTAAAAATTAGTAAAAAATAAATTAATAATAACATAATAAATAAGAATGATACCCAAAAGAAAAACACTTGAAGAATAAAAGATTTAACATAAATTAAAGTTTTAACATAAATTAAAGTTGGAACATTATTAATTAAAAGAAAAGAAAAGTTCAATGGGGTCGATTAAAGACATTTTCATTTGCCACATTCTCTTAGCCATAAACATCAAACTCTAAACACAATGGAATTGAATTTATTTTTATGCACAAAATCTATAGTAAATCAGAAATGCCCCTACATCAAATATTTATTTGAGGAGAACAAACAATCTATTCCACCATCTAAATTAAAATTTTCTTTACCGTGTTTAAAAAATAAAACAAAACTTAGAAAAAGGAATTAAAAACAATATAAATGATATAATTTGGAAGGGTGTTTTCAGTAACTCCTCAACCCAAAAACATGAGGACGAGTTATTTTTTTGAGTGACACCCCTAGATAGGTCAAACTCCCACCCAATTGACTCTACCACTTAGTTTTATTTTTTGAGTAACACCCGTAGACTAGTCAAACTCTCGCTCAATCTGACTCTACCACATGGAGTTTGACTCTAATGGACCAAGGAAAATTGAGCATGTGTCTCATTAGGCCAATGACAGGGCTTCAACCAACTAGACTACTTATTGATACTTACAATTATAATGTTGAAATTGTTTGCAAAACGGTTAAAGGAGTTTACAATTATCCTGATGATGAACTTCAGTTGGAGTTCGAAATGCGTTGGTTCCAAAAATTACTTATGTGATTTCCCAGAAGATTTATAATTGAAATATTGAAATTGTTTGCAAAACAGTTGAAAGAGTTGAGCTCAAGCAATAGAGGCATATATTGTGTTGCCCCTCAACCAACTAGACAACCCATCAATGCTTACAATTATAATGTTAAAATTGTTTGTAAGGTGGTTAGAGGAGTTGAGCTCAGGGATATACATTGTGTTTCTCACGGTGGCAGGTTCAAATCTCCAAAGACATGCTCTGAAAGGAAGATTCCCATATTTTTTACCTGTTAACCAAAGACATTCAACTGTTAATCAAAGACATTGTTTTGTTGATATGTAAAATATCAGCATTGGATGCCCTTGTGTGATGCAACAATCACTTTCACTGAATACAAATACAGCTGAATATAGCATTGCATATATTACATTGCCCTTGTATTAGTTTATTACAAAGCCCGAACATGAACTAATACATTATCATGATTGTAGCATGTAAGCAAGCTTAACTTGCAGTTCTTGCTATATTTTAATTCAACAATTCTTCCTTGGCACATCTCAAGGATGCAAGTCTTACTAGTTCAATTTCCTCCTTGGCACATCCCAAGGATGCAAGTCTTACTAGTTCATTTTCCTTCAGTTTTCCCATATGTTATTCCATCTTAATCTTCCTCATTTGCATTCTAATTCTACTGCTTGTTTGGCTTGTGATATAAATTTGCATCGCACATATTTTTTGTGTCACATTTTTAATATGCTAAGAAGTCATGAATAGCCTAGCTTTGTAACATGATAAATAGCTGTTGTTTCAGCATCTGATATCATCCTTTGCTATCTTGTTTTCATACCATTAGTTATTGTTTACGCAGGTTGGTGAATCAGCTCTATTTATTTTGTTTACACTCTAATTTTTATTTTTCCAAATTAGTAATATGTTCCAATGCTAATAATCAAACGTGCAATTTCTTCCAGCAGGGCATTGGTCATCACGGCCCACAAAGGTTACATTCTCCTTTTCTCCTTGTGTTCTGCTCCACCTGAATTACATGAGTTTGAATGGAACGAGGCTAGGTACTAATCCCAAGTAGTTTTGATCGTATAGCTAACCCTCATTTTTGGCACGCAAGCCAAAGAAAGTCTACCCTATGCAGTGCAGCCCTTCGGAACAACTTTCTTGAAACACTTCCAACAAAAAGAGTGGAAATCCATCCCAATATGAGTCTTAGAGATTCTACACTTTTGTAGGTTTTATGCATTCATGTTAAATATCAGAATTAAAAAATGAATGCAAGTTGCAATGACACCCATAATTCACAGAGTATGCTACTTTGTTGTTTCTTCAAGCATATTTATATCCCTGCTGAAACTAATGCTTGGAATATGACAATCATAAAAGGAAAATTGTAATGTTGTACAAGGAGAACGAGATACAGATTAAAGTAGGAGGCTCAATATTTTGCATAGCCTCCTTTACTAAACCATTTAATTTATTGTAGACCTTGGTCTCCAGAGAAGATTTTTCAATTATGTACTGGCAAATCATAGGGTTCAAACTTCAAACATAACTCCATGCTTGTTAGACACCCACATTCTCACTGTGGCTTAGGAGGTCTGCACTGACCAGCCTGGGAGGGTCCACACCAGCCAGCTTAGCGGGTTTTCCCTTAGAATCTGTCATATAAAAGCTACTAAGAGGAATTTTCTGTTCAGAGGAACTGTTGCAGAAAGGTCATTAAGTACTCCAGGTTAACCTTCAGCATGAAATTACATAGCAAGTCAACGGTTGCATGTGAAGTCCACACTTTTTAACCCCATCAGCCCAAAGAAAATATTGATCCTTTGCTAGAACCTTTTTTTTTTTTATTAAACACTCTTCAACAATAGTTCCAACGTGGATTAGAAGACATTGCTTAGGAATAGGTTACGTGTCAATGTGACTGAGGAATTTGAATGCAGGAATATCTGCTAAAAGACAGTTGAAAATTGCATTTTCACTGGACTGGAAGAAACAAGCAGTTGTGGAGAAGATCGGTTTCATGGTACAGGCATATCTTTTAATCAATATGCTCAAATGAGTTCGACATATTGATTCCATTCTCCAAAATCTCTTGTGAAGGAACATGTGAAAACAAGTTCACATAAAGGATTTTTCATGTCCTGAGGATTAGTTCAAATGGTAAACAATGATGGCCAAGAGAATTTATTATCTGGACTTTAAAAGGCAAGATGCAATCATAGTTAAGGAACATAATTTTATTATCATAGTTTAAACCATGGATCTCAAACTGCACATGAAAAAATAAACAGTAATATCCCTGAACATCAACTGAGTGATAAAAGAGATTATGAACTGAATATCCAAAATAAACTATCACCGAAAAGGAACATCAAACAAAAGACAAACGTGCCACCATTAATATTTGATAAATCTTGAAACTTGGATATTGATAAATTTTATCCAACTTGCCTCCAGAAACCACTGCTTCAAAGAGGAAGAGCTACATATCATTCGTACAATATAAACTAGTAAATAATAGATATGGAAATACAATTCTTACATGAATCGAGATTCAAAATGAATGATTGAATGCCTAATCCATTAATAAAAAAATGAATGATTTGCCGTGACTGTGCTAATATAGGATGCTGTCATAGGAACACTAGAAAAACTTGCAAAGAATAAAAAATAGCCATCTGCAAACTACGCTCCTGCATTATTTTCTGCAAGCAAGTTTATAGACCAGCTGAAACTAATCCATGCAAGGTGACAATTCCGATGACAACATTGTCATAATTGACAATAGGCAAAAATTGTACAGGTGACGGTGGAGACTCCATCTTTTGCATGGCCTCTATTGCCATTGCATCAGGTCCAATAGTTCTTGGGTTTCTGAAAAGCAACAAAAAACAAGCACATAATCTCATCTTTAGTAGAGCATCAAGATTTAAGCATGCTTCTTAAATAAAAAAACAAAAAGAATGAGTCAACTGGGGGTTGGCTGGTTGGTAAAGCAGGTGTGGTGATATTACCCCCACCAAGGTTCAAATCTGCTTTGCCCCTCGTGGACCAGTGCACTCACGCAAGAGGACCGTTCATTGTGGTCAGGGACCTTGGTGGAATTGATATACCCCACCCATGGCTTTTAAGCCAAAAGAGTTAGAGTTAAATGTTGTAACCCGGCTTAGTTTCACTGAATATACTCCCAGATTAGGGAGGTGCACACTTGCCTTGTTGTGATACAAAAAGGATATGTCCAAAAAATAAGAAATGTACTCACCTACTGCACATCTCTCCTACAGTGAGGTTGAATGCCCCCTCCCTAATGCATCCATGCAAGAGGACCGTTCATTGTGGTCAGGGACCTTGGTGGAACGGATACACCCCACCCATGGATTTTTAGCCAAAAGAGATAGAGTTGAATGTTGTAAACCAGCTTAGCTTCCCAGATTAGGGAGGTACACACTTGCCTTGTGATACAAGAAGCATCCGTCCAAAAGAAAAAAAGAAATGTACTCACCTATTGCACATCTCTCCAACAGTGAGCTTGAATACCCCCTCCCTAATAGATTTGAGGGCTCGACGCAAGTCGCCATCAGTAAAAGTCCCAATGAGGTGGCATTCTTCATCAACAACTAGCAGACAACCACATCCTTTACTAGTCAGCTCCATAAGCTGATCCATTATTAGGTCATTTTCCTTACACAGAGGTAATTCATCATGCTTCTTCATCACATCCTGCACCTGTAACACAATGAAATCAGCACTATTAGACTATTAGTACAAGCATACAAAGTAACGAGATCGTGACTTGCAAGCACACTTCCTTGACTGGAGACGATGGAGTTCTAGGATCAATCACATTTGAGGAAAAAATGCATTTCCAACATAAATAAGCTACCTTCAACTCAATTACTAATACTGCAGCAGATTTAGGCCTGCATTTGTTCACTTCTTAAAATCATTTCCATCAGTTAAGATTGGAAATGAATTACAATCAGAATAAAAATGCTTCATAGAGCTAAAAGGGAACAAAAATGATCTTTGGGAGCCAAAACTCATAAGGCCCAGGTTCCTATTGTTTAGGGTCATTCAACTACAGATGCAAATATCTGGCATAGCATTTTTTCTTGTGGCTACTACTCAGTCCTTCCCAAGTCTTATACCAATTCTGGTTTAAAAGAATGGTAAATCTTAAAAATGGTACTGCATCAAGATTAAGCTCTTTACGGTGAAAGAGGTCTCGGCCCTAAAAAATTGGGCTAATCGGCTTGAGTATTAGGGTTTACACTGTACTTAAGTGGAAAAACTTTGCAGAAGTTGAGATCACGAGGTTCATTCCAAGTTCCAAATTCCAATGTCCATTTAATCAATATACCAAGCCTGCTTTATCATCCCAAAGTGCATTTCATGCTTGAACTCTAATCAACTGTATAATTATGAACATGTTTATCATTGACTAGAGGCAGAAGAAAATATCAAACATAAATCTTGGAAGGAAATCTTTCGAGGCTATATGGAAACAGCTGCAGAAATATGTCTGATTATATAGATTACTAAATATTCAGATTTTGATGGTTCTGGCTCACAACCAAACGTGTCAAATTTGAACAGTAAGCCAATATCAAGCCAAAAAGTAACTGTTGGCTATTACTTGCCAGGTGACTAATAGTGACCATTTTCAAAATTCAATTTACAAATAATCAAAACTGGGCTAAAATGTTTACACATATTACTATATTTAAAGGGAGTCAAGTTAGGTAAGCATCTGTTCTGTTTGAGCATTCAACTCTCATGCATAATTTTCATTTTACATATAAATGGATTATCGATTTTAATATATATTTTAGACGGGCCTTATCATAAGTTGGGCAAAATGCATTGCAGGAGAGAATTAAAAAGAAATGGCAACAAAAGAGAATAAATTACAATGTAAGATTTAGTACGTTTGGTCCCAAATTACTCTCATATTTAGGAAAAGAGCTACATAGGTCCTAGTCTTATGAAGTGATTGATATAAAATGCAAATCAAAATTTATGCAGTGGGATAGATTTTGATCATGAGGTGATGAGCCTTAATTTCTAAATGCTGGCTTGGGCAACACGCACTTTCTTGTCAACCTTTGGAATCACTCTAAAAGCAGACGAGCTGCCACTGACATGAAAAAACAAAAGAAATCTTTTATCTGCTATCAATCGTCAATTGGCCAAGTTCTAAGAATTTTCTAAATGATTTCAATCACCAAAGTTTTCCCTAAAATTTGCTTCCAACACGAATACATTTGCATGTGTATGTACTGTATGGAATACAGTTTAGTTCGCCCCCCCCACCAACGCACAGACAAGGGTGCAGTTGACAAGTGCTTCACCAGAGACCCCTGAAAAGGATTTGTCCAACCACTTACCATTACCTAGTTGTTTTGAGTCATTACTACCTCTGATAGGAATTTCTTCAAATCACAAGACCCCAACTTGGATAAATCCATACTTGCAATAAGAGAACTTCGATCATGTGTCATTTCAAGGAGAGCACCCAGTAGATATTAAATGCGGTTAAAAGGTAAGGATGATTTTTAGATCACATGCCCTAACCAGCTCCCAATGAGCATGTAGAAAATTGTAACCACCATTTAAATCACAATTTATAATGAAACCAGGTAGCATAGACCTTTTGCCATTTTGGGGGTGTAAAATCCATCTTCATATGCATCTACTTCTGTATATCTTAGCCTAAAGGATTGTAGAGACTAGGTTGGAACAACTGCATTGCATATCCTCAATTAGCCAGATATTTCCCAAACCAAACAGGTAGCTGTTTCTTAACTGGGAGTTAATAGCTAAACAGTTATTGGAAATTGGAACAAACCCTCATATGATGTATTAAAACTGCTAACAATAATGGTTCCCCTCACTATGCTCATCATCTCTGATTATATCGAGGCCTGTATGGGTAATGTCTGACCTTTCTTCAGGGCACACGGAAGTAGAGTAATGGGATTTTACCATTCAACTTACTTCTATGGATAGATCATGATGATTGAAAATTGGTAATGCAGTAGCTGAGAACCTTTCAAGACACAATGAAAACGTGGGTGCCTACGAAGCATGAAGTTACTATTATCCCTGAGCTTTGCCGGCTCAAAATCAAAATCAAACTTCTGTATATTGTGCTGTTACAGAATACAAACTGAGGCATATGAGGGAAAACTTTGATCTGGCATAAGAACAAGAAAGAAAACAGGAAGTTGCTTACCCTGAAGATGAGCCTTTTCCCGATCCGACCAGCAGGATGATTGAGAGCATACTGTTCTCTCGTCAAATTCTTTGCCTGCATCAAGGCTATAGCCACAGTGTCCCCAAAGAGCATCTGTATGGCTGTGGAAGTAACAGGTGCCAGATCAAATGGGCAGAGCTCTCTATCCACTGGCAGATACACATGCATATCACAGACATTACTAAGTTGAGAATTTCTTAGTGAGGTGACAGCTACCAAGTATGCACCCTTGGCTCTGGCACATGGAACAAGCCTTAGAAGCTCTTCTGTAGTACCACTCTTACTGAACAGAACAAGCACATCATTGGGCCCAACTATGCCAATGTCACCATGGAGGGCATCTGTGGGTGACAGGAAAACGGCTTTTGTGCCTGTTGACACAAATGTCTGTGTTATTTTCTGTGCAACAAACCCACTTTTGCCCACTCCTGTGAAGAATATGACTCCCTTGGCATCCATGAGAACTTGAGTGAAGAGCTGTAATTGGCCATATTCAACATTAGAGAAGAAATAATCAAGGTGCTTCTTTTGCTCCTCAAATAGTTTTTGCATTTGGGGGATGCCAAATGCAGAGATAATTCCATTGTTCTTTGTGATATTGTCCATTGGTTCAGGCAATGCCCCCATTGTTGCAGAACTGCGAAAGCTCAAAGTGCCCTACAGTCTAAGCGTGCGGTGCCCTTTAGTTAAGCGCACCTTGTCCTACAATGAGGACATGTTTAAGGGCACCGGTGGAGTGCAGATTCCGAGATCCGCTGATCTGGGTACGCTGGTAATGGGATTTTCTTGGGACTGGATCGGAATGAGGGGATTATGAAAGAGATCTAAACAAATGGATTACTGATTTGAATTGAATACATAATTGAGACAACCATTGAATTGGATTTGACTCAGTTTGGTTGTTGATTGGTATTCAATTAAAAACAATGCATTTGACAGAGGTCTTGCATAACCTTTTGTCGGTGACACGGTAAAAGGATCTCTGATTCAACGAATTTCATCGCTAGTCTCTTTCAGAATGACCTATTCACATTGGGAAACCCAATTGGAAATTTCCCATGAGATCTTTAATGAAATTTCCAATGAGATTTATTCAACAAAGACCAACCCATATAAATAGAATGATCGAGTAGAGTGAAAATCAAACTTTCAACTATTTTGGCGACGACATAAGGGAGGCATGCACCGTTTATGACATGCAATTAAGATGTGATATTCCGGTGCGCTTATATAGCGAAAGAAAAAAACCAACCAGCACAAAACAGGTAATAACAAGATCTCCTTAAAATTAAATTAAGTAATTTACTAATTTCTTCAATTAAATTGTAATTATGTAATTGAATTGTAATTATGTAAGAAATTTAATGTTTAAAAGTATTTAAAATATTTAGTTGTATTATTGGTTATTTAGGGTAGTTATATAAATTATATAGTTGGTAAATATTAATAGGCATATAGCATTTATTTGGGTTATTAATTTGATCATACAATTTTTTAATTTTAATTTTTCTCAACTTGAAGTTATATAATGATTTTACTAATTTATTAATTTTGTCAATTAAATTGTAATTATGTAAGAAATTTAATGTTTGAAAGTATTTAAAATATTTAGTTGTATTATTGGTTATTTAGGGTAGTTATATAAATTATATAGTTGGTAAATATTAATAGGCATATAGTATTTATTTGGGTTATTAATTTGATCATACAATTTTTTAATTTTTATTTTTCTCAATTTGAAGTTATATATAATGATTTTACTAATTTACTAATTTCGTCAATTAAATTGTAATTATATAAGAAATTTAATGTTTGAAAGTATTTAAAATATTTAGTTGTATTATTGGTTATTTAGGGTAGTTATATAAATTATATAGTTGGTAAATATTAATAGGCATATAGCATTTATTTGGGTTATTAATTTGATCCTACAATTTTTTAATTTTTATTTTTCTCAATTTGAAGTTATATATAATGATTTTACTAATTTATTAATTTCATCAATTAAATTGTAATTATGTAAGAAATTTAATGTTTGAAAGTATTTAAAATATTTAGTTGTATTATTGGTTATTTAGGGTAGTTATATAAATTATATAGTTGGTAAATATTAATAGGCATATAGCATTTATTTGGGTTATTAATTTGATCATACAATTTTTAAATTTTTATTTTTCTCAATTTGAAGTTATATATAATGATTTTATTTAAGCATTGAGGGGTTTTCGCATTCATCTATGACCATTTCTATGAGAGCTAGTGTAGTTGAATCCCAAAAAAAAAAATGATATCTAAAGATTTTATTTTATTTTTTTATAAATAATTATTTGAAATTTCATTGGACCGTGCAGAATGATGTCGCCTTGGTTATTTGTGCTCTATATGGGGCGGCATATTGGCGTCATCCATTGTGCCTTTGCATTCTCTTTGTACATTCACCATTGCGTCATGTAGGTCTGTGTGTGCGAGATAGTTGTCTACAAACGAGAAGATGGAATTATTCCTTCTACAGAGTGCAACTGGCACTTCCATGAACCAAATGAAAATATAATAATTTGATACATTGTACGTAGAGAAGGATACAATTATGTCGTCAATATATGTCCTCGTACATGTTTACTAAGCAATCCCCATCACAATAAATTCATGATTGGACTATGTGAAGACATGATATTGTAGATATATGAATTTTAATTCCTTACTTTTAAAAGATCGGCTAAGATTTTTCTTTGCTTCAAGATACACATAATGATTAAATATTATAAAAACATCAAATAAAATGATTAGTATAAAAAATGAAACAATTAATATCAGTGCATAATAATAATGATAACAAGTTCAAGCATCTATGGACATGAAGATGGAAGAAACCAAAATTTAACCGTAACGATGACATGTACATGTACTACCACTGGCTTGTATATGTATATATGTAGGGGAAGAAAGTCACTTGATTTTGATTTGTTTTCACAGGTATATATCCATTGAACATAAGTTTCTAGACTAGTCCTAAGATTATAATTATAATCTTGTGTACAAATCCTGTAACCAAGTTCTAAACAGAGTGACGAAGCTGAGACTTAAGTTTTTTCTTTCGACAGTGTAACACACCCCATCCTAAATCCCACCAAAACACAAGTTAGAAGGAGGTGGTCACTATGTTGACCTAAGATCCAAGGTGTCATCATGGAAATGAGGTCTAAAAATTTCAATATTTTCGACTAGCTTAAAGCCTCATATGGACATCACCATTGCGATCGTCTCGTCAAGACAATTTCGGTGACATAAAATTCTAACACAATCCAACCTTCTGATTAATAAATATGACCATTTGAATCTTTGACGAATTAGGGAATGCCATGTCATCATCCCTCCAGATGGAAGTCACATGGTTGTCCTAACCAACCGCTCAATGCCATTTGGCTTGAGTGTACTAGTTGTCGACCCATTTATGGGTTGGGTTTGCATGATCCCCCACATTATGAACCAATTATATATATATATATATATATATATATATATATATACACACACACACACACCCAAATCGACGGGTCGTTAACTGTCGAAAAACCTCCCATTACTCGAGCTTGTCACCCCGGTCCTTAACGCTTGCTCTTTCAAATTTTCCCTGGAGTAGCCCTTCCGTGCTAACGTGTCTTGACGAGTCCACACCTCCGCACTTGCAATTCTCCCATTTGTCAGTTCTAACAAACATTTTCTCCTTCCATGGCAACCTGACATTGAGTTAGCCCGGCTCTCCCTTGAGTGTCACACATGGCTACCTCCGAGAGACAGACTCCAAGATAGAAATTCTCTCATCACCTGCCACCAGAATATCTATCTAAATGGGTCCCACCTTCCACTTCCTAATGCAACTATAAGTCTTCTCGCATGGGAGTTGGTTCTTTCGCCATCCAATGCACGGTCTCCATGTCATTGCGACCTTCACCACACTACAGGCCCTGCCACGCCATCCCAACCCTTATCAGTCATGGTATTTCTCTTGTGTGACCTGTTGCGACTTCTCAGATGTAATCCTCCAGGCATACATCATCCCGACTCTCTCTTGACTGTCGATCTCTCACATAAAATCTTATTCATTTATTATGTTAGCCTCGTGCTCAATCATGTGTTTTGGTCGTATGGTTAGCAACCTATCCTTCCCTCCAACCATTGTGTGGCTCGATGAGCCTTCTAAGCTCATGGATATGGTTAAGAAGTTGAGGATATGGGCTCCAGTATTTCTCATGATTTACACTTTGCACACAAATACATACACTTAGTCAAGGTCATAGTGGTTCTAAGCAAGACATGGAAAGTGTATGTCGTTCAGGCTACATAAAGACAATGCAAAGGAGCCTAACTTGGCTCGGTTGCAGTGGTTCTACCCAGAACTTGGCCCATGAGAGGTATGCTTGATCTTGAATCTTGTGGTTTTATATGAGATCCACCATTTGGATTAACACTACAACAGGTTGAAGGGAGCACCTCAATGGCCTCACTAGGATCAGGAGTCTTAGTCAACCTCCTCAGTAGCAACTCAAAGCACAATCATGTAGCTGATAGTCATACACATCGCTTACCCACTGTGATGACAACAGTGCATATCAATCACTAATTCCATCAATTTCTCAAGCATACATAGGGGAATATTTAATCCTTTCAACTAGGAGATCATTATATCCAATATCCTTATTTCACATAGGGAATTCAACCATTCCTGTAACAAGAATACAAGGAACTAAGCAATTAACAAGGCATAATCTTCTTAACAAGCGCTTCCTACACTCGCAAGGGTGTATTAGCATCTAATAATCCTTATAGAAAAATGCAAGTACACATGCATACAATCAGGACTATTCATCAGAACTTTGAAGCCTCTAAGCTCAGGGAACCAATTATCCCTCATGCAACAACATTAAGTTAGGAATTTATTCATATAACCTCATGTATGAAGGCATCATGGTAAGGCCATAGTGTCAAGGGAACATGCTTCAAAACTTTAAGCTTCCAAGCACAAGAAGATCAACCAATCTTCTAACAAATAGCATTGGAATGAGTATTCACGTTCAGATTCCCTCGTTAGAATCACCAATGCAAAATCACAGTACATAATATCATGCATCAAAAACATCATTTCCTTTCCATTACAGGAAACCATAAGTAGTCATGCAACAAGTACAACATCATTTTAACAGTTCAACGAGAACTCAACAACAAGGAAAGCATATAGACACTTATCTTAATTTAACACTAAAGTTAGAAAACTGATATTGGGGCTACAACTCTCCACCCAACCAAAGATAGTTGCAGCGAGTTCTCACTTGCATCTATCACCCCTGAGCCAGATTCCAAAGCTCCAAGTGGGGTGATTTTGAGTATTTGAACCATAAATACAATTGAAATAGGATACCATCGGGCCACATTGCCTTCATCCACCAGCTACACGCACTTGTCAAACATATTGTTTCAGGCATATTCATGTTCATACCAACACATGAAAATACATAGAAATTTAGCTCACTTTCAGGAGAAGAGAATCCAATATGATTAAGGTTCATCAGTGGTAAAGGAATCACTCTCTAGGTGGTTGATTGGTGTGTCAAGCACCACGGTTTAAGCCCAAGGCAAATTCTGGTGATTCTTTCAGTCCTCACAAGCATTGGGGCGATTCCTTCCATTATAGCAGGTTCTTCAAGCCACTGACTTCCAGTGGTTTCTTCAACCATATCGACAAGTCATGTTCTCTAAGCCATTTACACAAAAAGCTTCCTCTAAAGGTTTCTTAGTTGTGCTCCTTTTATTTCTAGGATTTCAATCAGTGTTAGAGACCACTCGATCTCTCTCTCCACTCTGTGTTCTCCCCCATGTTGTAGCTCTGAACATCACGTTTGTTGCCATAACTTCCCCCGCTTTTGCACGTGAAGAGGTAGCATGCATTCCCCTATGACACACTTTCTGGTCACCTAATGAATTAACTACCTTGTTCTTCTCACAAGTCGCACAACTATCACGTCTTGACAGCGCAACCCATGCTGCTCTTAAATTTTGTCATGTTATTTGCTTGTTGTTTGAGCTAAAGGAAACTTGGACCAATCCTTCCTCTTTCAGTTATATTCAATGCATAGTCAGTACATTAAATCCCTTTCAACCAACTAGGACTGATATTTAAAATATGACCATTTCCTCAAGCAACCCTCTTCCTCAAGCAATGGAATTTGTATCCCTTTCTTAGTCATTTTAAACTAATTACAATTATTTACAAAAGGGGAAAATGTTAACCAGGGGATATCACAGTCCCCTATCCCTTGACTGGGAACATTATCCTCAGTGTTCAAAATCCTTAAACAAAAAAAACACAACTCTGATATGGATCTTTATACACATATATTTGTACAACATTTGCAATTTGCTTCACTCAATAAATTGGAAAGGATATGTTTCCCTCATCTGGTCATTCATTTCTCACGTGGCTTCCTCGGGCCCAAAGTGCCTCCATTGCACTTTGATTTGCTATATTACTTGGTTCCAAAGCATGCATTGTCTTTGGTCCAGGACGCGTAGTGGTTCCAATTTGAACTCTCCCTTTTTGAAATTGGAAACAAGAAACAGTGAAAATGGCATCCAGAAATGGCACCTAGAAAATGGCACTCATAAACGGTACCATAGGGGGCTTCTGATTTAATTTCCCCATAATTAAATTGGAAGAAAATTTGTAATTTCATCTCATGACACCTTGTATTAGTTAACTGACTCGGGAAGACTTAGTTAGCTTAGGAAATAAAAGTTAGAGGTCAGAGAGGAGGCATGTAGAGTTATCCCATGATTTTAGAGGGTCCAGTTACAGTTATTTGTGAGTTGTAATCAGTTAACACATTTAATTGAGTTAAAATTAGTTTAGCTAGTTCTAAGTGAGAGATGAGCTAGTGATAGGCTCAATGAATTAAATCTGATTTAATTCACAAGTAGTGATCAACCAGTTAAATGATAATTTGTTATAAATAGTTGTTGCATGTCAGTTCTAAGGAAGGCCCAGTTGAGTTTGAGGTTAAAGGGAAGATAACTATCAGTTGTATAATTAGAAAATTGTATAGGTCATGCATGAGGTCATCGGGAAAGCTTTGGAAGGATTGCGCAATAATTAATTGGGATTTTCCTAATTAATAGGGGCTCAATTAGCCCAGGAATGTGTAAGAAAGGTAGACTAGGACTAGGCAAGAAAAAGGTTAAATATTGGACCAAACTTGCTTAGATCGATACCAGAATCAAGCCACATTCGAGCAAGATCAAAATGAGACAATTGGTAGAGTGCAGGAATTTCTCTGAGAGAGAAAAAAATTGTATTGTTTCATGATCTTGACTTTATGAAATACAGATAGCGGGGTTTTGAGTAGTTGATTTCCCCAGATACATCTTGTGTTGTGAAATTGATTGTCTCTTTCTCCTACTTATTATGTGATTGTGCAATCGTGTTTTTGTTTCCGCAAATTGTAGAAGGATTTAGTATTTTATTTTAGTAAATTATAAGATCAGATTGAATCTCGTGGTTAGATATTTCTACAATGTATCAAAGCGCCAGGAATCACAATAAAAGAGAAGAACAAAGTTTTTTTTGAACAGGTTCGAAATTTGCAGATTTATTATTCAGGACCGAACAACAAATCAAGATGTATTTCAATGGCTTGAGACTCGAATATGCTCTTGAGGGAAATTTGAATTACATAGCATGGAAGTATAGAAAATCTCTAACACAACTCCGATACCATGTAGAAATTATACAACAAGCATGTATATCATGGATTCATTCCGATCTAACAATGTACTAAAGCTAGATACTGAATCACTTCTAAAAATCAATTGTGGAATTAAAAACACAATCGCCAATCACATGAAGCAAAGAAGAATCAATCAAACCACAACACAGATAATTTCCTGGGGAAATATTGCTGCTCAAAACCCCTATATCATATATTGTATATTCCACAAGGAATCATGAAACAATTACAATGCAATTCTTATCAAAAGAATCTCATGCAATCTACCTATCGTCTCACACTGATCCAGACAAAATCGGGCCAATACTCAACCAATCCTTAGCATGTCTTCAGCTTGCCTTACTCACGCAATCCCTAATGAATGTAATCCCTATTCTTTAGGAATTCCAGCCTTCCTCAATTGCGCTGGGTATCATGGGCATCCTATGGTGTTTTAACTGCACCTGGGCAGTCAACTAATATCACAACTGATAGTCACACTTCCCTTTCAGCTAGATCTCAACTGGGTCTCCACTGGAACTAACATGCATGCAACTAATAATAGTAAATCATCAGTTTCATGTTAGATCACTGATTGTGAATTAAATAATATTTAATTCACTTGATCTCTCACTAGTGCAACAGATAGTTACAACTAGCACAACTGAGTTTGACTCACTTAACTGAGTTAAACTGATTACGACCTGCATTAACTAATGCACCACTGCACTTCGAACTCTGTTACAACTAGAATTACTATGCATGCCACACCAACTACCCTCAACTCAAAATTAATGAGTTAACTGAGTTTATCACACTCAGTTAACTATTACAAGTTATTTTGAGATTCTATTACATTTTATTGTCCATCTTAATTAAGGGATAACTAAAATAGACATGCACCAAATTTAGCCCACACCAGGGTAGGTGTTGCTTGGACCTCCTGGTCCCACACTTAGTGTAGGTGCTGCTTATTGTTTCTAGATGCCAATTTCACTATTTCTTGTTGCAAACTTCAACACTCCCTCTCAACAAGAAAGGAATGTCCTTGCATGCAACATGCAACACTTATCTAGTGTTTCTCGCACATGCAAACTTTGCATGCAACACTTCTCTAGTGTTTCTCACACATGCAAAATTTGCATGCAACACTTCTAAAACTGAATAGCCTCCAAACAATTGAATTAGTATAATGCACCTGTCATCAGAATCTTCTGACTGCTACTAGCTACTGCACATGTCTACTGGATTCTCTATGATGTTGACAAATGCATCTATGCACTCTGCAATGCTGCCAAATTTGATCTGCGCTCCAATATCTGACACCTGTCACTCTGATTTATGTCCTCCTAACATCTGACTGCATCAATCTAACTGATCCTGCTACTGCTTCTCTATGGGCTCCTCGTAGCTAGGTTCGATCCATGAGATGCACCATCTCTAGGACCCCACCCAAATTTCTTCTTGGGATTAATCTTGCATGTTGCCCCACCTCACACCTGGAGGTATAGATGCATGCACTTGCTCTGCCCATCTGGCTCGAAATTTCTCTTCTTGAGTGGTTTCTGCCACTCCATGTGGAACCAAGAGTTCCTCACCTGCATGCAAATCCATCTCCCTCTCAAGGGTCAATTGCATGGCTTTATCACACTTCCCAATGGTTGGAAGCTCTGTAGAAATCGCATCTACATCAAGTCTATAGAGATTCTTCACATGAATCCCAATATTCTTGGCTTGGCCTGTTGCTTTGTGTCGAAGGAAAACTTTTCATTCACTAAAAACAACATCATGGCCTCTATCCTCCAACATTGCAACTGAAACTAAATTTTTCTTCAATCTTGGTACATGCATTACATATTTTAATAAAAATGGTTTACCTGACTGTCTCTGGAAAGTAACTGTAACAATCCCGGTAGCGATATACCTTTTGTCGTCACCCATTTAGATATGCATCTGGAGGTCCTTCTCCTCCAAGCTACTGAAAATTTCTTTGTTTCCCGTCATGTGGAAAGATGCACCACTATCCAAGTACCACCCTGATCCCATCACACTTGACACCATGCATGCGATCAGTGAGAAGTCAAGCTCAAATTGCGAGGCCAAAGCCTCACCAGCTGCACATCCTGAAGCCTTATTGTTCCTCTTCTTTTGTGGACAATTAGTGGCATAATATCCATGCTCGTGACAGTGAAAACACTTCACTCAGGACATGTCGTGCTCCTTGCCTTCTTCTTCGGTCTCAGATTTGGAATAGGATTTCTTTCCCTTCCCTTTCTTTGCCTTACCATCCAAGGTGTAATTTTCTTCATCATCTTCCTTAGATGAAGATCCATCCCTGGTATTCTGCCTAAATTCTTCTTGCACCAAATCTGACCAAAGTCGTTCCCAATATGGCAGCTTATCCCTCCCATTGACAGAGTCTTGATAACTATGCCAACTCTTGGGAAGGCCTAGAAGAGCTAGGCTCACCAAGTCATCATCCGCAACAATAATTCCTACACTCCCAAGCTCATCCCGACATTGGACAAACTTTGTTAAGTATACCGAAATAATGTCTTTCTTCTCTATCTTGAACTTCTTGAGTTTATCTTTCAGTGCCAATTTCCTATGGTCATTGTTGCTTTGAAATAGAACTGTAAAATCCTTCCACATTGCATATGGTGTGGCTTTACCATGGAGACTTGAGACAATGTGGTCTCGTACTCCCTCCAGTAAGATTTTCCTCACCCTTGCCACTTTATTTTTCCATGCATCAAGATTTGCAGCATCTGTCACAGTAGGTTTAGGAACATCATTGTCAATGAATTCATTCAAGCCATTATCTTCAAGTACTGCCTCCAGATTGTCCTTCCAAGCAATATAGTTAGAGTTTCCCTTGAGTGCATACTCCAATCTCAAGCCATTGAAAGCCATTTCGATCCTGAATCAGTTGTAGCACGAAGAAATTCTTCTGCAAATTCAAATTCTATTCAGTCACAAACTCAGCTCCTCCTTCACTATTGTGATTTCCTGTGCTCTGATACCATGTAGAAAATATCTAACACAACTCTGATGCCATGTATAAATTATACAGCAAGCATGTATATCATGGATTCATTCTGATCTAACAATGTACTAAAGTTAGATACTGAATCACTTCTACAAATCAATTGCAGAATTAAAAACACAATCGCCAATCACATGAAGCAAAGAAGGACCAATCAAACCACAACACAAATAATTTCTCGGGGAAAGCTTGCTGCTCAAAACCCCTCTATCATATATTGTGTATTCCACAAGGAATCATGAAACAATCACAATGCAATTCTTATCAAAAGAATCTGATGCAATCTGCCTATCGTCTCACACTGATCCAGAAAAAAACGGGCCAATACTTAGCTAATTCTCAGCTTGTCTTCAGCATTCCTTGCTCACACAATCCTTGATGAATGCAATCCCTATTCTTTAGGAATTCCAGCCTTCCTAAACTGCACTGAGTATCATGGGCATCTTGTGGTGTTTTAATTGCACTTGGGCAGTCGGCTAATATCACAAATGATAGTCACACTTCCCTTTCACCTAAATCTCAACTGGGTCTCCACTGGAACTGACATGCATGCAGCTAATAATAGTAAATCATCAATTGCATGTTAGATCACTGATTGTGAATTAAAAAATATTTAATTCACTTGATCTCTCACTAGTGCAACAAACAGTTACAACTAGCACAATTGAGTTTGACTCACTTAACATAATTAAACTAATTACAACCTGCATTAACTAATGCGCCACTGCACTTCAAAATTTGTTACAACTAGAATCACTCTGCATGCCTCACCAACTACCCTCAACTCGAAATTCATGAGTTAACTGAGTTGATCGGACTCAGTTAACTATTACAAGTTATTTTGAGATTATATTACATTTTATTGTCCATCTTAATTAAGGGATAACTGAAATAGACATGCACCAAATTTAGCCCACACCACTGTAGGTGTTGCTTGGAACTCCTAGTCCCACACTTAATGTAAGTTTTGCTTGTTGTTTCCGGATTCCAATTTCACTGTTTCTTATTGCAAACTTCAACCGAAAGGACAGGATGGAGGTAGTGCTCGAGAACAACAGATTGTAGGCTTTCATAGACAATGATATTCCTCAGCCCGCAACAACATATGCTCAACAACTTGATGTATAGAAGAAGAATGTAGCAAAGGCAAGAAGGATCTTGTTAGAGGGATTTCAAGATCATATTGCCTCGAGTATCCATGGGAATGCGACTCCATATGCTATGTGGAAAGCCTTGACAAATATGTTTCATAATAGTAGCGACCACAGGAAGTTAGCGTTGAAATACAAGCTCAAAAAGATCAATATGGAGGAGGGCGAGACGATACCAAAATACCTGACGAAGTTCACTCAATGTCGATATGAGCTTGGAAGTGTTGTTGTGACAATAGCTCAGGATGATTTGGTAAGCCTAGTTATTCTAGGCCTTCCCAAGAGCTAGTATAGTTACCAGGACTCTATGAATGGGAGGGAGAAGCTACCATACTGGGAGTGTTTGTTGTTCGACTTGGTAATAGAAGAGATAAGGCGGAGCACCAGAGACAATACCTTGGGCACAGACAAAGAAGAATATTTTTCATTGGTCGGAAAAGGTAAAAAGCCAAGGGAAATAAGTCCCAAGGTAAATATGGAAAGAGAGACTTGTCCAAAGTCAAGTGTTTTCACTGTCACGAGCACAAGCACTATGCCTTGAAATGTCAACAGAAGGAAAGCAAGAAGGAGCATTCATTTGCAACAACAAGTGAAGCACTAGCTTCACAGTTCGAGCTTGATTTTACTCTCATTGCATGCATGGATAGCACTATAATGTGATGCATGTGGCATCTAAACAACGGTGCCTCATTCTGTATGATGGGGAATAGAGATATCTTCAGTGACTTGGTGGAGAAGCAACTCCAATAGAACATAGAGTTTGGAGATGACGGGAGGTATAGCGCAACCGACACAGGTACAATTAACTTTCAGAGGGAGTCTGGCTCCCCTCTCAGACTGACATATGTTTTGTATTTTCCAGGACTAAATAAGAATATTGTCTCCGTAGCGGTATTGGAAGACCATGTTTTTGATATCATATTTAGAAAAGGAAAGGTGTTTCTAAGACACATCGCCAAGGGATGGGTGAAACAAATCGGTGTATGGGTCAAGGACCTGTATGCTTTCGAGGTCAAAGATGCATGCAAAACTTTGAGGATAAAATAAGAGGTTAGTGACTTGGTGGTTGAGAGGGAGCCTAAATTACCTTTCAAATTGTAGCCTCAGAAGAAGTTTGAGAAGGTTATGGAGCAACCACAATTGGAGAAGCAAAGAGGAGACCGAGTGGAGGTGTCCACTCAAGCAGAGACCTTTAGGAGGGGAAAATTTCAAGCCAGATGGGCAAAGGGAGCACATACAACCATACCTCCATGTGAGAGGTGGGGCAGGGTGAAGTCATAATCCCAAGAGAAGAAATTTGGGCAGGATCCATTGAGATGGCGTGTCTCATGGATCAGACCTGGATAGGGGAGCCCACAGTACACAGTAGCAAGAAGGATCAGTAGGATTGATGAAGTCAGATGTTAGAAAGACAAAAATCAGGGTGACAAATGTCACATACTGGAGTGCAGAGCAGCGTTGGCAGCAATGCATATGGCACAGATGCAGAGTCAGTAACAATGCAGAGTTTTCAGTAGAAACTACAGTAACAGGTAGCAGTCAGAGACTTTGATGACAAATGCATCATATTGATTCAGTTTTTTTTTTAGGCTTTTCAGTTTCAGGAGTTGTAGGAGAAAACAACACTAGAGAAGTGTTGCATACAGAACATTCCAAAGGTACTGGATCGAGATAGATTGAATTCCTTTCTTGTTGAGAGGGAGTGTTGAAATTGGCAACAAGAAACAGTGAAAATGGCATCCATAAATGGTACCATAGCGGGTTTCTGATTTAATTTTCCCTTAATTAAATCGGAAGAAAATTTGTAATTTCATCTCATGAGAACGGGTATTAGTTAATTGAGTTAGGAAGACTCAGTTAACTTAGGAAATTCGAGTTAGAGGTCAGAGAGGAGGCATGTAGAGTTCTCCCGTGATTTTAGGAGGTCCAATTACAATTATTTGTGAGTTGTAATTAGTTAACTCAATTAATTGAGTTAAAATCAGTTTAACTAGTTCTAACTGAGAGATGGCTAGTGATAGGTCCAATGAATTAAATCTGATTAAATTCACAGTAGTGAACAATCGGTTAACTGATAATTCAATATAAATAGTTGTTGCATGTCAGTTTTCAGGAAGGCCCAGTTGAGTTTGAGGTTAAAGGGAAGATAACTATCAGTTGTATAATTATAAAATTGTACAGGTCATGCATGAGGTCATCGAGAAGCTTTGGAAGGATTTCACAATCATTAATTGGGATTTTCCTTATTAATAGGGGCTCAATTTTCCCAGGAATGTGTAAGGAAGGCAGGCGAGGCCTAGGAAAGAAAAAGGTTAAATATTGGACAAACCTTGCTTAGATCGATACCAGAATCAAGCTAGATTCGAGTAGGATCAGAGTGAGACAGTTGGTAGAGTGCAGTAATTTCCCTAAGAGAGAAAAGCATTGTATTGTTTCATGATCATGAATTTATGAAAAATACAGATAGCAGGGTTTTGAGTATTTGCTTTCCCCAGATACATCTTGTGTTGTGTGATTGATTGTCTCTTTCTCTTACTTGTTATGTGATTGTGCGATCGTGTTTATGTTTATGCAAATTGTAGAAGGATTCAATATTTTTTGTAGTACATTACAACATCAGATTGAATTGCGTGGTTATATTTTTCTACATCCCTTTGGTTCCACATGTAACACAACCCAATAAATAACATAATTAATGTCCTATACATATCTTTTAAGCAATTAAATATGGAAGACATCATGGAATTTTACTAATGGAGGTAAGTCTAGGCTATAGGCCACTGGTCCAATCCTTTCAATAATATCAAAATGCCCACAAAATCGTGGTGCCAGCTCTGCACATGACCCAATATTCAAGGAGCGTTTCTTGGGTTTAACCCTTAAGTAAACACATTCACCAACTTGGAACTCCTTATGCACCATATGTCAATCTGCATAGATTTTATGTCTTTCCTATGCCACCATCAAATTCTGCTTAGTGACATGCATTTCCTACTCCATTTCCCTCAACATATCAGGCCCAATAATAACCCTTCTCACTGGATCACTCCAAATGATAGAAGTATTGCAACTCCTTCCATAAAGTGTCTGGAATGGACTCATCTTTAACGATTCTTGATATTCTTTGTTGTAGGAAAATTCCACAACTGGAAGGTACTCTTCCCACTACTTTGGTTGGTGCATTACATACATCCTCAACATGTCTTCAAGAATTCTATTTTTCCTCTCTGTTTTCCTATTTGTATGTGGATGACAAGTTGTACTGAATTCCAATTCCATCTCTAGGCTTGCAAATAACTCCTTCCAAAACTTTGAAGTGAACTTGGCATCTCTATATGAGATAATTTTCTTGGGAACTCCATGCAACCTTACGATGTATTTCTTGATTATATGGTTTTTGAGACCTGCCTTGAATTTACATTATTCAACTTTTATCTTAATACTCTGGCTAGTCACTTTTGATGATGGTCCACACTAGCAGATGAGGATCTTAATGCATCGGTCCTAGAGCTTCTCACTTTTTATGATGGCCTACACTAGTAGATGCATGTCTTGAATTGATATAGAGGATAAGGGACGAGAGAAAAAAAAATGTCAATGGTGGTGTTCTTGATGGTTTTGATTATGAGATGCAGGAGGATAGGTTACAGCTTATGTCTTGTCACTTTGATATCCTACAAAGAATGTGCCCTATTTTGTATTTTCTACTAGCATTAACCAAATTTTATCTTAATACTATGGCTCTAAAGCTAGTCACTTTTGATGGTATTCCACACTAGTGCACGTGGATCTTAATTTACTATTATTAGAGTTGCACACTTTTGATGACGGCCAATGTCAGTAGACACATATCTTCACTCGATACAGAGAAGGGAGGAGATCACAACAACAATGGAAATGGTGGTGATCTTGATGGTTTTGATTATGAGATATAGGAGGACAGGATATAACATATGACTCACCACTCATGAGATCCTTCAATGAATCTGCCCTATTTTGTATTATATTTTGACAATCTTGTCTATGATATCATTTTATTTAATACATTTTTTGGAATTGAATGAAAAATGGTTGTTCTGACTCCTGAGTTATTTTCCTGTTATTGTGTGTGTATGATCTATACTTTATTGGTGATATTATATCTAAATGTTCAAAATGTTTACATCTTTATATTAATATTTTCTTTTGGTAGTTTTCATGCACACATGTGCACACAATATGAATGGGCTTAACGATTAAGAACATGTTCTCTTTGGAGGTCACAGGTTCAAATTTGGACAAGGGTAGGGTATGTATTTTGTACATCTCCATATACTAAACAGTCAACTTACTTCACAACGGGGGTGCCTTATCCCACAAACAAGGGGATTTGATATGTCAATTTGGTGTAAAGCAATGGACTTAGATTATTATTATATAGTATTATATTCTCTTAGATTATTACTATACAATATTATTTTCTCTTTGTCTTATTTTTGGGGGTCTACCTGTTAGTGTTGGACACTCTAATGCTCATATCACAGTTTCAAGTGACTTAGTTTGGTATATATATGTACTAAAGTGCTCAGTTTATAGTTTTGAAAATGTTTGCTTGATTGTTTTTGAGTAGTATGTTGCATTGGTTAGTACAACTAGAAATGCACATAATACATGAGTTCATTGTTGAAATTTGTTCTTTATGGTTGAGAGGAATATGTTTGTAGGAATTTATCAGTACTTGTTTGATGATTTTTTTTATTAAACTTTTGCATTTTAGGTTGGGGTTGCTGAAATAAAAGTAGCAGTTGAAAGGACAGGTGGCCTTGTTGTGTTAATATAAATCTTTGGTCATTTTGTGTTCAAGGACTCTTTCAAACATATTTTTGAGGCTAGAAATCAATCCCTTGGTCTTTTGTTCAAGTACTAGTGGAATTTTGTGCTAGATATGATACCATCTACTATACATTTCTTCCTATTCTTTTCTTTTTTATGGTGGTTTACAGACACTGGGTGGTTCATACATCCACAAGAAAATATGGGTAGATAAACCCTAAAGGGAATTAAATCCCACTAGCCAAACTAGCAGGTCCTAACCCTAAGGGCATCGAGGAGAATTGAACTTATGACCTCCCAATCGACGAGGTACTTAGCAACAGGAAATCGACCAGTTTAGCTAACCCTTGGGGCTACATTTCTTCCCATCCTACATAAGCACAAATATTTATTTTTATAGGGAATTGGAACCATCTCTTTATAATATTAATCCAATTACACAATAATTTTGTAATGGTTTTATTGTGACAGAGAGACTATTAAAAAACTCCCCTTAAACATCCCAACAAAAATTTACTAAATGTTTACCACTATGTTTTCAAACGTTGAATCATTGTTGAGGATGCTCACTTATATACACTTGTTCCTTTGATATCAATAGAGGGAAACTAGATGACTTTGCTCGTAGATTATTCATGGATGACTCTTCCTTTATCATGAAACATAATACAACAATATTCATTTACATAACAATAATAATGTTCTACTTGTAATGGAATTTAATTGGAACTATATTTGTAGTTATAAGTGAATGTGGTTGCATAATAACTACCCTACTTTTAAACATTGAATTATATTTTGATGGTTGCACCCATTTCTACACCCCTAGAAAACATTTATTGAATGTTCACTGCTCCCATTTCAAACAATGAATTCTGTAAAGACACCATCTCTCTGATTGATCCCTAATGTTATCACAAAATTGTACTTGATTGGTTGTTGATCAAACAACTCTATGTAATTGTTTCAAACTAGTTTTTGACTGAAGCTTAGCCTCTTCAGTATGAGAGGGCTCTCTCAAATGGGTTTATGATATTTGATTATGATAGTACTAGATGGCTAACTCTATTTGAAAAGTAACTTGTTTTTTATGTATGTAGGTTGAAAAGAATGCAAACTTGCTACCATTGGGCTTGTGGAGTCAACAATCAGTATTTTCAGTGGCAAGGTTTCTTGACATGGAAGCTAAGGCAAATAAAGGTCTGTAACAAAGGAAACTCACTCATAAAACATAAGAAAACATAGTCATTTCATTACTAAAGGAAGTCAGAGCATAGAGTTATGAATTCTAAGTAATAGCAATGAAATCTACTGCAAGTGGTAAAACATAAGATGTAGATCAATAAGACATTAAAAACCCCATGAGAATCTCAGTTCTGTGAAGAAGAAAGTCACTCTGTATTACTGATATGAGTCAAAATACATAAGCAGCAGTTTGGTGCAAAAAATCTCCAACCCTTGACTACTGTTGGTGTCCAAGTGTGAATGAATATTCAAACCCTTCCCCACATTAATTATCAATCTGGGTGCGTATATTATTTCAAGGTAACGCGCACGGTATATGCAGGAGCAATGGCACAATCCAATATTGATCACGGATTCAAAAATTAAAACAACCAGAACTACTGTAATAGTAATTAAAGATAAATTGCAGAATTATAAAAGCATTCACAATAATTAAAGAACATACCATAACAACAGTTAAAATACTCAAACAAAAATGCGAAAGCAACAAAAGGAAATAACGCAGCACTTGATCAGAAGAGTGGGCCCAACTCTCTGACCAGGGTTGCGGTAGACTCACATCTTACAGATAGAATGACAAAATGACTTGCATTCAATTAATTAAAAGTCTTCTGTTACAAAACTTGATCTCTTGCACGCTAACCCTCTATGCGTTATCTCCCTCTGCGTTCTATCCTCCTCTCTGATTTTTGTCCCTTTAAATATACAAAGAACAAAGGGAAATATACTGATTAAAAAATATCAATCAGAAAGATGAGATTTGAAAGATCTTTCCATTATGATTGAGCTGGCACAAGTTGAATCTAGCAATTATAATTGGGGCAATTTTTGGAAAACGGCCACAACATAAAATCTGCAAATATGTCCTTCGAAGAACCCTACATTTCTCTCAATAAAGACCGAATTTTGGAAAACTGCTCATAGTAAACTAATTTGGTCCGTTCTGCACAAAACCAATGTTTCATATTTTTAGGATTCTTCTCCGTTTGCCCAAAATGTTCAATGAAAAACTCACTTGTTATCCCAGCGAATTTCTGAGTTGGAATATCTAATTATCAGTTGAAGATCAAATCTGCAATCTGGAAGAGATCTTGAGGGCTAAAATAGTGAGTGATGTTATAATGAATTCATTAATAAACCATCATTGGCAAAATAATGCATAATAATAATTAATTTATTAAAATAAATGAGAACAAATATTATTTATCCAAAAGAGCATAAATAATTATGAAATGGAATTATATAATAAATTATGATAAATAATGTGATAAAAGAATATTATAAATGGATGAAATGGATGTTAAGAAGTGATAATAATAATACAAATTAGTGACCCAACAATGACTTCGATTCTTTTCCTTTAAATAGACATTCTTACAACAAGGATGATCTGCCTGATGGCTAGATTCATTGAATTCTTCATATGACACATCACATAACTGAAAAATATATCTTTTAACAAGAAACTGACAGCTACACCCTAAAGAAGACATTTCCTAATAGGAATCAAACTCCTATTTATTACATATTCTACCTTATATTTGTGAAACAGTTACATGTCAGTTAAAAATAAGCATCACATGCTCGAATGATAGATGATAGGTTCATTACCACCGTTACATATTAAAAACCCTCCTAGACATGTGGAACAAAACCCTATTTTCCAGGAATGCATAATCCTTATCTTCAACGAGAGCTTTAGCTGATGACCTATCCCCACAACACTTCCTTCAAGTCATAAATGTTTGATGTTAAGTTCCCTTGACCTGTTGGAGGAGTCCAACTGTCCAAAACTACCATTAGGATGCTTCAAAACCTTCAAAAGTAGCTCACTATGAAAATAGGATAGTTTCATAGCGAGCTTTCGTAGCGTTGTGTTAGCTCCCTGTAATTAGCAATATTGGCAAAGTCCAACTGCATGGAGAACACTTATTTCAACCACTTTTGGATTCTAGGATCTAGCCCTCTTGAATCTGGAGAGGGATCTCTCCAATTAGTGCAAAGATGGATTTATCTTTAAAAGCTTTTGGGTAATGATATTAGGCTAGTTATGAAGTCCGAGGGTTTTTATTTGTTTTGGATGGTTGAGCATGATTATTATTTGAGTGGAAAGTTCTAACATGGAAAGAGTTTCAAAGGTGTGAAGTTGCAATCAGTTAGAACAAGATTTGGCTAAAAAGATAGATATAATTCTGGTTTTTAGTCCATTGGGCTATGGAGTCATAATAGGGTTTAATTGAAACAACAAGGTTCAAGAGTGGTCCATGGGGCAAGTCATCTATGTCTAAGGATCTCTTTAAAGTTGATTTTATGGAATGAAGTGATACAGCAAGAAGGGGAATTAAACAAATGAAGAACAAAGAGCAGCCTAAGATCAGGTAAGTGCTTTGAAACTATCCTGCTTTTGACATACACTTAAGAAAGACATAAAAGTAAACTAAGATCTGGTAAGTACTTTGAAACTAGCCAGATTTTGATACACTTTCAATAGAAAAACATTTTAAATACAAAGGGAAACACATATGATAACAAAGAATAGTCTAAGATTAGGTAAGGACTTTGAACCTAGCCTGCTTTCAACACATTCTTAGGGAAACTTTCAGATAGTTTTTTGGGATAAAACTAAAGGACAGGGCTCACCATAACTTCCTTAATTCATCTCTACTTAACATAAACTGAAAATAACGTTCAAGAATAACAATTAGCCTAGACAGTAGGACGAGGGAACACCAGCATTCCTAACTGCTTGAACTGAATTAAATCATTCCTAAACAACACAATTTGGAAGAAAACATATGGATAAAGCTTATCAGTCAGAGAAGGGTACTGATATACAGTAAATCCTAACTCTATGCTTGTTGTTCTTTATCAGAGAAGATGGACAAAGTGAAAACAAAAATAAAATAACAATTTACAATAAGAAATAACATCACCGTCGACATAGACCAGGATCCCATAAATCAGTTTGTATTGATGCTTCAAACCAGTTACAATCTTCAAGTCCAATGTTTCAGTTCAACAATCATCTTCACTTCTCAGCGTAACTATTCTATCACAAACAAAGCTTCAAGAGCCTTTGAACACTATTTACAGGTAGAAAATTCGAGCACAAGTATATTTCAAAGTTCAGCAACCAACATTTTCTCATCTTCTACAGGAGTATTTATAGAAGAAATGAGGAGGTGGGATCTGATAAAAGATCTCCTGGGTCAATTAATACAGACTTTAATACCTCTCGGCCTTTGATGGGCTCGATGGAGAAGTTTACAAATGTTCTGTCTGTATTAATTTTTTTTCATTTAAGAATTAAGCTCGGTAAGAGCTTTTGTTGACTTTAAGGCTCTATTTCATGTTGTAACAACTATGCTGATATTTTTGCATTAAGTTCCTTGGGCAGAATTAACTATTCGGCCACGTTGAGGCAAATATATTCTTCTCTGATCATAACTCGGCCTCTGTTGAATGCTTTGAAGCTACAGGTGGCATTGGGTAGCTGAGAGGAATCAATTAGCCTCTGATGTGGCGGTGGAGGCATCCTCTGACTGATAAATCTTTTGATTTGTCTTTAATTGTGTTTTAATTAAGAGGATTAGGCTTTTGATTTTCGATCTTAGCCGTAATCCTCCAAAACTGTAAAAACAGTCTTCAATCCTCTGTTCTGCTATGTTTTGTTCTTCAACACCGTTTAATTTAATTGTCCATGTCTTTTTGATGTGCAGGTGCCGCAAAGGGTTCATATGGCATCAATGCCCATGAAGCATTGGTGAAACGTGAAGTTTGAACCCCGTGGAATGATTTTCCTTAAACAAACAAAGCCTAGAGGATCGTCATCTTTGGCTTTATTATTTCTTTAAAAATATTTGAAATTCATTTGATCCTGCAAAAGACACACAAATGTTATAAAATCTTGTGTTATTTGGTAAAACTGCTTTAGAAGTTGTGAGGAGGAGCATAGCCGTTGGATGGCAGCATCCAACGGTGGAGATTTGCGCGTGGTGGTCAAAAGGAGAGTGGTGGGAGATTTTAAGTCAGAACCGTCGATCTATGATTGACAAAGAAGATCAACAGTTGAGATTAACAGTGAATTAATAATGCAAAGGGGTCACATTATCGTGAAAATAAAAGAAAATGCAAAGAAATAAGGTTAAAAACCCTTTGGCGGAGGAAAATGCAAAGGAAAGAAGAGTGGGGTTTCGGGATGATCGTGGGCCGTCAGATGAGATCGAACCCATGAGATCAATGGTGGAGGATGGTCTACAAAGACCCTTTAGAAAAGGTGGAGGGTGATGGTGTATGGCCAGATTATATCTGACCCGTTGATCTGCAGAGATCGACGGTGGGGAGCGCATGCGACAAATCATAATAGAAATGGGGAAAGGCGGTTTTGGAGGGAAAAATAGTTGTTTTCACGTGATAAAAAGGCAGGTAGGAAGTATTGCCTTTTCGAACGCGATATGCATTCTCGCCTGACACGTGGCATCAGAAAACAACTCATATCGCGTAAATTTTGGAAATTAACCTCCGTGCTGAAAGTTGTGAGAAACTCTGCGTCTGTCATCAGATCTAGGCCCTTAGATCGAACGGTGGAGTGTGAGCGTGAAACTAACCAGATGTACGAGGGATAAGAGGCAGGGTGGTTTTAATCTGGGCCGTAGGATCAAAGATTTGGACGGCGGAGATCAGAACTGGAGGGAGGCAGGACTTGTCGGGGTTAATACGAGCCGTTGGATGTATAGGATCAACGGTCAGGATTTGATCTGGGGATAAACGGAAAAATGAACAAAGTGGAAGAAGGGTTAATAAGGGCCATTGATCTGGAGAGATCAATGGCCCTGATTGACCGGAAAACATTTATGAAGCGGGGCGCATGGATTTAACCAAAGTTGGGAGATGCAACCTGGACCGTCCGATCTGGACACGTGGATGGTCCAGATGCAATCAGAAGCATGCGATCGGCGGGGAAGAAATTTTTAATGGCACCGATGTGATTTAGCGCTAGCCATCGATTTGAGGCTCAGATCAATGGTGGGAGTGAATCGAAGGGGTTCAAAAGGCGGAGGAAAGGTTTTTGATCGGAGCAAGTGAGGGCCTTCAAATCTGGGAAGGCGAGGAGGAGAGCAACGGCTCACGATTGATTGGGAGATCACCAATCGGGGAGAGGTAGATACAACATGGAATGTGCCCTTTTAATTTTTTCTGATGCGATACTGCGCGGCCCGTTGATCATTTCAGATCAACGGTGGATATTGTTTTAAATCATGCACCGACAGAAACCCTTTAATACTTAACAAAACCCAAAATTTTATGAAATGCAAAGGTTTTATGGCTCGGGGCAGGTTATATATATGAAATGGCTTGGCGCCCGTATGTGGGGCCGTTGGTTTATATAAAATGTGATAGGCCTAGGGCTTATACATAGAAAGGGCCAATCAGGATCGGGCCTTCGGGCTTTTCAATCCACCCATTTAAAATTCTTCGATGTGATTATCGCCTTGGGACTTTAACTCTTGGTCCTGGGCGTAGGTTTTTATGGAGCAAAGCGGAGGGCTGGGTTTTATACAACAAGGCTCAATCACATTGGAACAATGATGCAGGGCTTTTCAATCTACCCATTTTTATAACAAAACATTGCTCTGGCGGGTTTAGACCAAAACTTAGGAAAAGTGGGTATATGAATTTACAAAGGAAAATAAGCATCAAGAATGGTTTATTTCAATGTTTAAGCACCGGATGCGGGGCTTTTTGGTTATATGAACAGCAAAGGACCGGGGTTAAAAAACATAAGGGTTTATCGCATCGGAGGTTTCAACATAACACAATAGATTGACGCGCTCCAGTTTCTCCGATGCGATAAGCATCATAAGGGTCCAACGCTCAGTTATAGCACCGAGGCATACGGTGGGGAAGTGGTTAGGATTTAGCCCAAAGGGGCTTAAGCCTGCAGTTAAAAAACTTTATTTTTTATGAATTTTTTCACAGTTTTTGATGGATTTGGGGGTTTCGGCAAAGTTCAAAAGTGAGTTTTAAACTTTGTAAAGAGGATCTTATGAAGGGGAAAAGGGGAAAAAATGTAAAATAGAGGAATTCCATAGGGAATGAAAGGGTAAAAATGAAGGTTAGTTTGTAGTGAAAAGGAAGAGAAAAAATGGTGTTTGCAGCAGTATTTTCTCTATGAAATCAGCAGAATTTCAGAGTTTTAAAATGGAAACAAAAATGAAGATTTTAAACAAAGGGCATGATGTTTTCAAGAGTCTTCAAGAGATAACATTTTAAGCAATAAAATTGTTTCTTGAAGGCTCCAAAATGTTTTGGCCACCTTTTGATATAACAAATTTTATAGGTGGCCAACACGTTGAAAAAGAAGATTCTGCACCCAAAAACTCTACTCTTTTGTTGTTTCATGGTGTCACCCTAGTCATGACACATCATCACCATCATTCTCCCTCCTTGAAATCTGCAAAAATTAAATTCAGAGGCAAAAAGGCTGCTACAAAAATTTCCGTATCATTTTCCTGGCTTTAAGCCTAGGAAATACTACGAAAATGTGAAAATGTGCAAAATTTCCAGATTTCAACATGGTCTCCAAAAAGTGACCTCCAGCTGTAAAAACTTGACCTTCAGCATGCCATTAACCTTATAAAACACATTCAAACTCAACTTAAGACCCTTGTGGTGTTTCCTCTTCATTAATGATAAGTTAAGCAATGGGCTCTTCAACCACAGTCAACTTCAAGCCCTTCTTCTCCAACTCTTCATGAATCAGTTCCAATTGTTCTTGTAGGTCTTTGACTTGGTCTTTTAGTGTCATATTTTTAGACTGTAAGTGCACATTCATTTTTCTGATATGTTTCACCTCTCCTCTCAATGGCTTAGTCCATTTGATCAATTTTTCTGTGTTTTCCAAGGTCTTAGAGACACTTGTGACTTGATCCTCCCAAATTTCTTTCATTTTCTCAAACTGTACCTTCTGAACCTTGTGCTTCCTTGCCTTTTTCTTCAAGACATATATTTCATCATTTTCCAACTTCAACTGCTCCTTAAGTGCTTCAACTTCTGTCTTTTCAGTGATTTTCTCTTTGACCTTCTTTTGCTTGATGACTAGATCTTCTTTTGCTAGTGATGAGAGGTCAATGATGCTTGGTGGTGGCTAAATAGTTTCACTAACCTTCTGAGCCTCTTTACTACTTTCCAAGAATTTTCTAGCATGTCTTGTCATTAGTTTTCTATCTTGAAACATAAATCCTGCATCTTCACCTGCAAATTCTAACTTTTTAGCTATTTTGGCTTTCTTGATCTTCCTTCCTCCCTCATCTATGTCTTCAGCTTGAGCTATGGGAGTTTCTTCAATATCAATAGCATGAAAAATGTCTTATAAGTTACCTTTAGCCACTGTTTGGCTTCTTGTAACCCTCTTGCTGCCATGTTTGCTCACTTTTTTCTTTTGTTTTGTAGGTGTAACTTTGGGTCTGTCAGCTTTCTACAATGGCTCTGTCTCCATGATAACTGGCTCAACTTTCTCTGCCACTGAAGGTGATACGATATATTTAGGTTTAGGAGTCCTTTTAGGAGTGATGCCATCTACTTGAAAACCACTGATGAACAGAAAATATGTCCAGTCTCTACCTAATATTTTTAACTCCTCTAATACCGGAAAATTGATCAAACGATGATGAAAGAGTGAGGTTTCATTTCCTTCAGATTTAGCTTGCACTTATCTGAAATTTTAGCTAAGCTTCTGTATAAGTAAAAGGGAAAACCAAGAGACCTCTTACCCACAAAATGCAGTAGAAGCCTAAGATGGTATGAATAAACCATATGATACCTCCATTCACAGGTGAAGTACTTCTGAATGATTAGCAGCAATTTTGAGAAGTTGTCTTTCATGTAGCTCCTTGGGATGGAATTTGTGAGATCAATCTCACTATGCTCTGGCTTGATAAATTCCTTACAGTCCTGCATGGTGCGCTTGAAGCCTTTGAACCATTGTTATCCTCCTCTAGGGATTCTTGTTGCTACTGCAATGGTCTCTGGTGTTACAATGAGGTTCAACATTCCCACCTTTGAAGCTGTCCCATTGAAACTGATAGCAAACTCCTTAGAAACCTGCACATGGCACCCTTGCAATCTTTGACAGAACTGCAAACACCCTATTCTTCTGAAAACTTCTAAGGCAGTTGGGTCTTCATTCAACAAATTCATGTTTGATGGCACATATATGAGGTAGTGGCCACCTTTGTTGGTCTTCCTTTTTGCAGCCATGGTGATTTTATACCTTCTCTGCCTTGCTTGATTAGTGACACCTGCAACTTTTGAAAATGCCAACAACTAGCTTGGCTTGGTGAAACAACTCTCCAGAACTCAGTAGCATGCAAAGATGAAGCGGAGAATGACAAAGACTCTATTGGGTATTTTTTTAAAGTTTCAATGAAAACTCATGGCTCATGCATGCTAAAAACAATAATAATGACCTCAGCCATGACCTTTGTACCTTGATTTAAAACTCTAACTGACTCGAATGACATCCACCCTGACACTTATAATCATTGACTGACACCTTGCACCGAATTTAAAAAACAAACAGAAAAACCTCTTTTCATAGAGTATTTAGTTCATTTCCTGGCAGCTTCGCTATGAAGGTATTAGTAGTTTCGTAGCGAAAACTGCCTTTTTACTATGTAATTCACTACGAAAACAAGAAAAACTGGCCAAAGTGACTTTTTCGAATTCAAAAGCTTGAAACATGAAATATGTCAGCAAATGATGACTGATGGGACATGATATGACTTGAATGGGGGTGGGTTTGGACCTTAGGATAGGCTAATATGAAAAAATTTAAATTTTCCAAATGAACTCTATGACCATACCTTTGACAAATGAACTTCTAAGACTATGTCAAATGATGTTTCACTTTTTTTGAGTGATAACACCTAATGAATGGAGGTAAATTCAAAGAATCCCTTGGTTTTTTTTTACTATACTTGTTCCCTAATTAATGGAGGTAAATTCAAAGAATTTCTATGTGATAATTTACTATATTTATGAGGCCCCTTTCATCCAGAGGTGGAATTCGGAAATAGGTGTTCCCTATCAATTTGATGGGTTTTGTTTTTTATTTTTTATTTTTAAGTTCGAAAATAGTGAGGCTACATCATGGTCATGTACAAGAATAACACCTAAATAGGGCAGGTAATTGAACTGGTGACTTAACATCTAGGAGTGCCTTAGAAGCACACTCGATCACCGTCTATACAAGACCCCATGGATGTCAATTTGATGGTTTGAACAACACTACAAATTGATTTGAACATATCTTTATTCTTTTAAATTTGATATTGAACATGGAACTTCTTTGGCCATATTTCAAGTTGCCCTGTAATAGGCAGCGTCATCAAATTCCATCCCTAATTCCATCTATATTAGTATTTCACGACTTACGATCATTGGGTTGGATTGCACATCATGATTGGAAAATGATTATTTCCAAGTTTGCAAATATCATTTTGCAATTCTAACATTATATTAGTGTTTATGCATTTTTATTATTATTAGTTTCCTAATTCTTGAACCATGAACTTGTGTTGGTGCCTCCATTTATTTTGTGATTAGTTTTCTAATAGTTGAACCATGATTCATGCAAATAATTTTTTGATGTCACTTGTATATCCATGAGAACTATAGACAATGTTATGTTTAACAACTAGTGTTATATGTGAAATTGACAACTTTCCAGTTGTTATAAACAAAATTGACTCAGTTTTAATGTTATGCTCTTTAACATAACTATTGAAATATGTAACTAGGTTCGGTCTTCATATGTATTATTTATTCTTGTATATTGTAAAATGAAAAAAGAAATTATTATTATTATTTTTGTAGGATGGGTTTCATGCTCAAGGTCAATTTATTTTAGGTCAAAGCGCCCATTGAGTGCTTCTAGGTTTTATCATTGAGTCAAGAAGTCAAAGGTTCATTGTCATATGTAAAATACACCATTGGGAATCTTGTAATATTTCAAAAGAATTATTTTTGAGTCTAAAGTGTCAAAATACCCCTCCAAGACAAAGTCAGCATGATAGTGGAGAAGTCGGCCTAATTAGGGAAGTTCGAACTCCTGGAAGGGCTATAAATAAGAGACCATTCGACCTCATTTTCTCACTCACTCATTCACTCATCATTCAAGTGAAGGACAAGAAGAATAAGGCAAGAAAAGGACTAGAAGGAAGAAGGAAGACATTTTTTTGGGTTTTTGCACACACTCTCTCTCACATGTGTGAAAGAAAGCTAGGGTTTTTGCGGCATCAGGGCTGAAGTCTTCAAGTTGCAAGGAAACAGTCGAATTTTGAAGAATATAAGTCAATTTGGTCTCCTGCAAGTCCTAGAAGAAGAAGCAACCCAAGTGAAAGAATGAGAAAGCCTTGGAAGCCCTAAATTCTCCCACACTTGTGAAATTTGTAGCTGTTGAAAATTTAAGACTTGCAGTGAGGGTCAAAAATCTGAAGTTGGGGGTCAAAGTTCTACAATTGGAAGAGATTTGACTTGGTTTGACGTGGTAAGAAGCAACACATCCTCCAGAAGGTTTGACTTGGTCTTGGAATGGTATTGGTCTTGGTCTAGAGGTCTTGAAATTCTTCATTTGTAGAATCTATAAGAAGAGAAGAGATTTGTGGGTTTTCTTCTCAAGAGGAGAGGTTTTGGCCTTGGCTAGCAGCCTACATCTTGTGTCCTTCTGTACTATCAATCTTCATGTTTTGGTAGTTGTTTGATGATAATAAAAACACAATAATAAGAAAATAATAATCTAATAATCAAGAAATGTAAAATAACATCACAAGCAGTTATCAAGTCTAAGAGAACTCACCTCCATTGTAGCCCTATTGATTTCTTAACATGGTTTCAAAGCTAAGGTTGACAAAGGGAATGATGAATATAACTACATCCTTGAAGAAGTCATTGAAGCAGTTTTCTATGATGGAAAGTCACCTCAAGAAATGCACCAAAGCATTTAAGGATTTCCTATCATCTATCAAGAACTGTTTGACCAATACCTCCATTACAAAGGAAAAAGGATTATTCTCAGCACTTACAGGTACTTTTGAAGATGAAAATACATGGGCAATTGATAGTGGAGCATCTAAACATATGACATGTGAACATAGACAACTAAATACCCTATCAAGAGGAAAAATTCTTATTCAGTCGAACTTGGAGAAAAAAAGAGTTATTCAGTAAGAGGAATTGGATAAAATTTGTTGGAGCTAGAAGATGGAGGAAACATACATCTAAAAAAATTTATATTCATTCAAGGTTTCAAGAAAAATTTACTTTCCATTTCATGTTTAGGAGATAAAGGAGAGAATTGTTTTTATTGATGGAAAAGTCATGGTGTGGGATAAGGGCTCTAGCATAACGAATGCAAAAATTATTGGGATTCGTGAGGAAAGGCTCTATAGATATCTTACACCTCTCACTTAATCCTTGGTTCACATTGAAGTCATCCCATGTGAGATTTGGCATAGAAGGCTTGGACACCTTCATTACAAAATCTTACCAAATCTAAAATAAATGGTGAATGGAATCTTAGAACTAAAGGAGGACCATGAAGGAATTTGTAAGGGATGTGCATTAGGTAAAAATGTAAAGAAACCATTTGGAATAAATGCTACAAGATTTAAAGAAATCCTGGATCTCGTTCACTCTAATGTTTGTGGTCCTATGTCTACAAAATTTCGTGGAGGTCATTTTTACTATGTGAATTTCATTGATGACCACTTAAGGAATACTTGGATTTATTTACTTCAGTCCAAGGATGAAGTATTTGAAAAATTTCAAGAATTCAACACAGAAGTAAATAATCTTACAGAAAGAAAGATAAAGGTACTAAGATCTGATAATGGAGGAGAATACACATCAAAGGAACTCATATATTTTTGTAAGGAGGCTTGAATTAAGAGGGAGTTGATAGTTCCATATAATCCAAATTAAAATGAAGTAGCAGAAAGGAAGAATCATACAATTGAAGAAAGAGTTAGAGCTATGTTACATGATCAAGAGTTAGCTCAATTCTTGTGGGGTGAGGTATCCAAAACAACTACTTGTTACACAACATTTTGTCACTGTGCTTGCAATCCCCAACTCATACATTGGAGGGTCGTTTCTGTGACCAAATCATAGTGTCATGCTTTGCAAATAACATCCTTGCATCCCTTTTGATGAAGGCAACATTCTTCTTGTTGACATTTCCCTAAGCAGAGCTGTAAAAATCACTATTTTTTCCTTGGCGTGAGTAGCCCTTTACCTCCTCGCGCTGACCTGGGAATTTTACACTAAGCCCACGCCACTTTGTGCTCTATGCCAGTTAGACACTCGCGCCAAGATATTTATGAAATGTTTTTTAAAAATAGAGGTGGAGGTTCCATTCCAACTACCTCGGGGATGAGTCATTGGGAGTGGTTGAACTGAAACAACCACGGGCCTCCTCCTTTAGTTAGTAGTTTCCACATCCCTTGGAACACTCCTAAAGGATAGGCCTCCCTTCCACATTTGTAGGGATCCCAACCCGCAGAACACTCTCAGAGATGAAGCATCCTTCCACATTTGCGGGATCCCAACCTCCTCCTTTGTCTCTATATAAACAAGCCCTTCTCTCTTTGAAAGCTAGCTGAAAAAAGAGAATTATGTAGCTGAAGTGTTGAACTTGGAGACTAAGCTATAGTTGAATAACTGAGTTATTGAGAAGGTAGAACAAGGAGAAATCCATTGAGAGGTCCACTATCCCGTCTGAATTCCCCGACGAGCTTTGAGACGTGCTTCACCCGAGCCTTGCTGGAGGAGACCGCAACATCAGAGCATGGTTGTATCTCTTCTTTCTACCTATTAATATAAGTGACTATTGTTTGGTTCCCCTCTTGTTTTTTATCTTTATCGAATGAAATATGCTAGTCCTCTCTGACTGACTAGTAGATTTTGGATGAAATTAGTATGGGGGATGTGTTTGTCATTTTTTGATCTTTGTGCAGGTGTCCAAGCGCGATAAGCGAAGGGATTGTGACTTGCCGAATCGGGAGCGAGCAGTTCTCATCACCACCACGATTGCCAACAACAGCATTAGACCACAGGTAGGTTATCTTATCGCGTCCTTTTTCATTCGAATATCTAGGAACCTACACCTTAGCATGATTCCCTTTTACTAGACCCACCCTAGGGATAGAGGGATCGTCTCTGTCCGTAGAGAGGATTTACCTACATAATAAGTTGGCGACTCCACTAGGGAACAATGTGAGTTTGTCTTTGATCTTGTTGGGTCGTTTTTTGGGTTTTTTGTCTTGTTGTCTACCTTTTTGGTTGTTTAACTGTGCTTCAAACCCTTGTTCAGCCCCAGAGTGTCAAGATTGACCTCTGCTCTGTTGAGTTTTTCCCTTTTCATTGGTTAACTGGCTTGGCGCGGTTTTCCCCTGAATAGTCACTCCAATTGGCGCATGTTGCTTTTGTAGCACTCGCGCCATCCCTGTTTGGTGCTGAATACCGCCTTAGAGTCGCGCCGACCACTGTGAGTTTTTGGGTGTTACCTTTTCATGAGTTTTTGGTTGATTGTACTTGTTTTCGAGTTATTCTTGAGAGTAATTGAAGTGTTTTGGACTGTCTTTGATTGCTGGAGGCTCATTTTATTCAGTTGTTTGTCCATTTATGATCAGTGTGACTTGAGGTCTTAGGATTTCTGAGTGCCTTGGTGCACTGATTCTTCTGTTTGGAGATCGAGTTTCTTGATAGTTGTCAGATTCGTTCTCTGTTTAATTGCTCTTGGTCTCTTTGATCCTGTTGAGTATGTTCATTGGTTGAATGATCATTGCCTTGCTTGTTTGATTTTTCTTACTCTTACTCCAAGCACCGATTACATTGCTTGCATGGGTCATTTTGGAGATTTCTCTTTGATTTGAAAAGATTGTAGCATTGGTTTGGGTATTGTTGTGTTTGTTTTTTGTTGGAGGACTCATTCCATTTCAACTTTTACATTCGCTCTCTCAAGCTAGTGTTCAGTTTTTTTTTTCATGTCATTTAGTGCATTGTTTGCTCTATTGCATTGAAAAAACCAAAATATTGCATTTCTTTTTGCTTTGAAGATAAAATGTTCTTATGCATAACTAGCATTGCATAGGCTAGGAAAGAGTTTTGTTTTCTGTAGATTGCATTAGATGCATTAGTGGATGTTTTCACATAATTTCACTATTCGCTATTGCTTGAAAGTTTTCTTTCCTTCTCGTATATAGCTTTGATTGAATGAAAATGGTATTCTTCTGCATATAGTTTTGCATTTAGGAAGATTTCAGATCCGAAATACGTTAAGGCCTAGAAATTGAAACCTAATCCAAGATCAACATTAAAATCTATTTCAATTAACCTAAGGAAACATTAGAGACGTGTTTCGGCGTCTTAAAACCTAGTAGCTGTCGTTCGCCATCTGGCTCTAGACAGCGCTAGTACAGACTTGTGCTCCCCGTATCGTCGAGTATATAAAGGGAGACCCCTCTAGGTTGCAATCCTTTTATCCATACGAAACCAAGTTTGCCACCCTGTAACCATGATACACCGAACATAGCATTCGGGGAGACTACATGCACGTACGTCAAGTCCTTGGTCATTTCTATTTCATTTGATCACTAAGGTGTATATGGCAGTTCACGAAAACCTGGCATACCCTCTTGCTTAGATTACTTGAGTAGTAATTTTTTATCTTTACTGACTCCTTAAATTTGAAAAGATCATTGAGCACTTGTCCTTTCATGCTCGTTCAAAATTGAAAGTGACTAGAGTCATCTTTTGCTTGTTTCTTGACTCTTAAAACATGAAAAAACAAAGTTTGGTTTCAGTGTCGTAAAATAAACTACCCACAATCACACGCACATAAAAGTTTTAGCACTTGGCTTGTTTTTGTTTGCCTCGGTTTTTTGAGTCTTTGCTCGGATCTTTCTTTTTCCTTCTTATTGAGAAGCAGTCACGGTGGCGAAACCACCGGTTTCGTCGTCCTCGCTCCCTTCTAGAGGTATTCCTTTACCAGACAGTTCATTTGAAACTCCTCAATCCTCTAGGTCTGTCGAGCTTCAACAGCCTATTCTCCCGTTAGTCTTACCCATTTCTACCCGGTCTCCTGCTGACGAGCCAGTTGAGTTCAATTGGCCTCCCTTGGGTGCTTGGTCTGGTTTTAGGGACGAGGAATAATTCCCTCCTCTTACGTCAGGATCCCCATTTATAGCTGTTGTTATACCTCCTAGTCCCCATAGTCTTTTCGAAGATCTTACAAAGGAGTCAGACATGGACACATCAGGTCCTATTGGCAGTGATGGAATTCCTATTTCTACAGAAGAGTATCAACTTTTCCCTGAAAACACCACTCAGGTGTCTGCTCAATTTTCACCATCGGTGTCACTTCCAACCGGATATAGTTCTTTGGGCCAGATTATTGCTAGTGTTGCCTCCATGGAAGCATCTACTCCATCCAGGAGTCCAGTCCTTCCATCGTTAGGATTATCACCGACAACACCTGCTTCGTCGGTTGTGGTTGCATCTATCCCAGTTCAACCTACTGTCTGTGCGGCTGCATCTGCGCCAGTCACCAGCAGCCTCGACTGAGATACCTGGTGGCCTCACTTTTGAAGAGTATCTATTAGCTATTCATCAACATAACTCTCAGGTTTCTCAGCAGCCTCATGCTCCTGTTAATCTGCCACACCCTTATGATGAATATGGTAATCCTGTTTATTTGACCTATCTTACTCCTCATCACTATGATGCTATCGGTACCCCCATCTATGTGTTTCCTAATCCCCATCATTATGATGAGCGTGGCGTTCCTGTTTATGACCCCTATGAAATAGTTCCCGAGATTGGGAGGACTTATCAGGTGCAATCCCCTGGCCCACAAGGACAACCCTTTCAGGGACAACCTTAAGCTTAGTCAGGATTTGCATACAGTACTCAGGGACAACCTTACAGTCCACAGGGCCAACCTTTACAAGGCCAGCCCATGGTCCAACAAGGAAAACCTTAGGGGCCTTCCTGTCAACCTTTGCATCAACCAGGACTTTCTTACGGTCCTGGGGTTCAAATATATTCATCTCAGGGACAACCTTTTGTCCAAAAACCGGGATCATATACTCAAACTGGTTCGAACGTTGGGCAACAAGGACAACCCTCTGGTCCTCCTCTGGGGAAACCTAGTCCATCGCAACCATCAGGCCAACCTATTTAGCCAGGGAAACCTAGTGGCTCTCAACATCCAGGCCAATCTGCTCCATAGGGGCAACCTACTCAACTGGCCCAACAACTGGCTCAGTCTGCTCAACATAAATTTTACTCTACTTCACAGTAGGGTCCTACTTTTCAGTAGCCTGTTCAGTCTGCTCAGCAGCCGGTTCACCCTGTATATTCAGCTCAATAAGGACCCACTTATCAACAGCCAGCTCAACCCCAAGGCGTTTATTATCCTCGTGGTCAATATCGACCAGTATATAGTGCGCCTCAAGGTTTTACTTATCACCCTCAATCTCAGTTGCCATATAATCAATCGCAAGGCCACAGTTACATTCCACCTCAAAATCCTCAACAAGGACCTCGATGGTATACTCAAAATTAGTATCCTCAATATCAACAGAATTATTCAACTTATCCCCCATATCATCCGAATCCTTTGGGACAGAACCCATGGGGGAAATTTTTTTCTCAAACAGGATGGAATGAAAGTTTGAGTTCTTATTAAGTACCTACTATGCCTTTTAACCCTCCACTACCATTTCTCGCCAGGTTGGAGTTACCGGATGTGTCAAATTTGACGAATGATCCTATTCTTCACAACTCGTATTGGCCTCCGGTTCCGACTAAGATTCCTGGTGATTGTCCCAAATTGGAGGGCAAGTCCAGAGAAGACCCCCAAGCACATGTTATGACTTACCACTTGTGGTGTTCCTCTAACTCTTGGGTTGATGATTCCATTCGACTTTGTCTTTTCCAACGGAATCTTACTGGTGCTGCTGCTAAGTGGTATATCGAGCTCTCTCGCGGTATCTTTCAAGATTTCAACTCTCTTTCTATGGCGTTCCTTACTCATTTTCAGTTATCGGTTTGTTATGAAGCCGAGACACATCTCCTCACCTCCTTGAAACAGGACCGGGCTACTCATATCTCAGACCATATTCATGAATGGAGACGTCATCGTCGCTTGATCAAATTTGAAATTCCTGATCAACTTCTTACTCATTGGTTCACTACCTCCTTTGTCAATCAGATTGCAAAAGACATAGCCATGGGGGCATGTGTAACTGAGGAACAGGCCATTGCTCGTGTCCAGTACCTTGATATTGTGTACTCTCAATCGGGCATATTGTATGATATTTTTACTGATGCCCCTCGACCTGGAACTTCTATCGCATCGGTGACCCAATCCGTCGAGGGTATTATTGGTTATGTGTCTTAGACTTCGCGTAAGTCTTCCTCGTCCAAACCTGGGAAGCAAAATTCTAATTCTTCCAATGATATTACTCCTAAGTCTAGTTAGAATCTTGGAAAAACCTCGGAGGTGAATTCCGATCAGGCAAATCCTGCGGATAAGACTTCTAAAAGGAAAAAGAAGGGTAAAGGAAAGACCAAGGCCAATGCCACGAAACCAGATTCGTCCAAATATCGTGCTGATGATGGTTCACAGCGTAAGCCGAATTATCCCTGTCTAATTTGTGATGAAGAGCACTACACCAAGGACTGTCCTCGACGGTTCGAAGTGAGTAGGTTGCTAAAAGGTAATCAGGGTACTCCTGCTTTTCTTAAAGAACCTTTTCCGTCTCAGTAGACCTAGATGGTCGAGCAACGTTAATCATCTGTTCCATCTGGCTCTCAAGTGTTCATGATGAATGGTTCTGCATCCGTTTCTATTGCTACTCGGTCGAAAGATTATGCAGGGTCGTGCCAGATAACATGGAAGGAGATCACTGATGGTCCTCCTCCTCCACTTGTTTCCGGCCCTCTTGAGATTGAAAGGCCCAGTGTTGAATCCATTGTGCGACCACCTTCTAAAGGTGTTCTCCGGAAATCTTCGTTTAATCCCAACGCCCGTGCTGCTAAAAATTACAGTATTGTTGAGGATTTAGCACAGGTGCCGTTCGCGATGTCCACATTAGAAGTACTCCAAAGTTGTCCATCTCAGCAGAACGCTTTATTATCTGCGATCGGTGGGGTTGATCCTACTGATACTAGCCTTCTCGCTTTCGATCTAGAGAATTTCATCCCACGACTTCCGCTCCAGATTGCGCTCATTATACAAGTCGTTATTAATGGTCTCGACATCCATTGATCCATTGTGGATGAAGGTGCATCAACCTGCGTCATGTCAGATTCTTACTGGAAGGCCATTGTCTCTCCAGCCCTGAATTCCTCGCCAAATTCCCTTGAAGCATTTGATTGAAGGGAATCAAAACTTTTGGGTGTTCTCGCAAGTTTGCTGATTACATTGAAAGGGAAGACAGTCAATGTTGAAGTAACAGTCTTTGATGCTAAACTCAATTAAAATCTTCTACTCGGTCACAGTTGGAATCACACTATGGTTTGTGTTCCATCCACCCTCTTCCGTGTTTTGAAATTTCCAAATGAGGGCAAGATTGTTACTGTCGATCAATTGTCATTCTTCACCTCTTCTTCCGAGAACAACGTTCCGTATGTGAATAAGATTCCTACTCCCTTCGAGAGCGTTGGGCCGGGTCTCTTCAAAGATCCAGCCCTCATGGGTATTTTTCCCCTTTCACCACCAAAGACTGTTCAAATTAATATGATCTCTCGGTCTGATGACCCATGGATTATTCCTTCACCTGAATAGGTCGATTCATATGAAGATTCAATGCCTTTGAGTCTGCTTGAAATCGATTATTGTGAACTCATTGCTGCATCGGATACTCCACCTTCTGATGGTGCTCCTTTGAGCTTGTCTCTTGACGTGTATTATCAATCCCCCTGGCTCAACAATTCAGACTCACCTGATCCCTTTAATGAAGTGTTTCCTTCCGAAGAAGCCATCGTGGAAACCATGTCTCTCGAAGACCTGCCGTGGGACGATAGTCATCATCGTTCTTCGTTTATGCCTAGCCTCGGGGCTATGTCTATGTGTCTTAAGTGTTTTACATCTCAGGTCCCTTCTCCTCCGCTTCAAACACCAATTCTGACACATAAAGACTTTATAGAAGGTAACTTAAGAAATATCACACAGACGATGCCTATTGACATTTCCGTGAAATCCGAAATCATCGAGAACATCCATGTGGGAGTCACTTGTTCTTCAGATGAAGTCCAAGTTTATACTAGCCTTTTCCGTGAATTTCGTGATGTTTTCGCATGGTCCTACGAAGAAATTCCCGGCATTGATCCTAGTATAGTGGTGCATGAAATCCATAACTATCCCGGTTTGAAGCTTGTTCGCCAGTGTCTTCGTCCGGTGCACCCTAGAAAGGCTGCAGCCATTAAAAGTGAAGTTAAAAACTTCTCAAAGCTGGTTTCATTTATCCAATTCCCTTGACATATTTTGTTTCGAACATTGTTCCTATTGATAAGAAACAAGGAACTATCTATGTCTGTGTTGATTACCATGACATAAATCGGGCCTATCCTAAGGATAATTATCCCACTCCCTTCATCGATCAAATCATTGACGACTATGCCAGGAGTGAGATTGTTTCCCTTATGGATGGTTTTTCTGGGTATAATCAGATTAACATTCTCCCGAACGATCAACATAAGACAACTTTTATCTGTCCTTGGGGCACCTTCGCATACAAGAAACTCCCTTTTGGCTTGAAGAATGTCGGGGCCACTTTCCAGCAAGCGATGCCCTACGCTTTTCATGACATTCGTCACATCGTTCAACCTTACCTGGATGACCTTCCGGCTCATTCAGCTAAGTGTAGGGACCATCCGGGCCATCTTCGTCAGATTTTTCTTCATTTTTGACACTAAAACATTTGACTTAATCCGCATAAGTGTGTCTTTTGCGTCGATTCCGATAGACTTTTAGGGTTTATCATATCTAAATAAGGAATTCGCCTTGATCCACTTAAGGTTGAAGTTATTGTTAATCTCCCCTCTCCATCCTCATTACTTCAGTTGCAAATTCTACAAGGTAAGGCCAATTTTCTACGTCGTTTTATACCGAACTATGCCGAAGTAACTAAAGGATACACACAACTTTTCAAATAGGATGTACCTTTATATTAGGATGAGATTTCTCAAAAATATTTTGATACACTCAATACATTGTTGGTCAACGCTCCTTTGTTATGTCCTCCAAATTATCATCGTGATTTTTCCCTCTACTTAGCTGTTGCTTTTAGTACAATTGCCATGGTTGTCGCAGTTCGTAAATGCCATGATTTCCAAATTTATCAATGCAAGATGCATGTGCCACTTGTTCCCCTTCACCCTGTCATTATTTTCAGTCCCTTTTCCAAATGGGGCATCAATTTTATGACGTGTAACCCTCACTCGGCTTGGGGGCATGCTTATATCATCGTAGCCGTGGACTACTTCACCAAATGGGTCGAAGCAATGCCTACATTTGTCGCTGACGGTAAAACAACCACTCAGTTCATTTTCAATCATATTATTGCTAGGTTTGGTGTCCCTCAAGCCATCATTACCAATCATGGTTCCCATTTTCGGCATTATATGGTGGCAAAGTTGACTTCTAATTTGGTTCTGTGTCACGACAGCTCAATGCCATACTACCCTCAAGCCAATGGCCAAGTTGAAGCTATGAACAACGTTCTTGTCACAATGCTTCAGCATACGATTGGGATCCACAAATCAAACTGGCATCTCATGTTATTTTCGGCACTTTGGGCATACTGAACCTCAGTGAAGAGTGCGACTAGATTCACCCCTTTTCAGTTGGTTTACAGTCTGGAAGCTACTCTCCCGATTGAATGTGAAATACCTTCACTCAAGCTAGCTGTAGAATTGTTGCCTAATACTTCGCCGGAAGAAGAGCATCTCCTTTACTAAGAGAGGTTAGATAAAACTCGTCGCTTAGTTGCTTTGGTCATTGAAGCACAAAAGAAACGAGTCAAAAATCATTTTGATCAATCAGTTTCTCCTCGTTCTTTCATTGAAGGAGATCTCATCCTCCTGTATGACCAAGCTCATGATAAGCTTGGGGCAGATAAATTTCAACCTATGTGGCATGGGCCCTGCATCATTAAATGTGTGTTGCAAAATGGGTTCTATGAGCTAATTGACTACGAAGGCCATTCTCTTGAACAACGCAGAAATGGGTTGTATCTCAAAAACTATTATGCATAAGTCATTTGTGCATATCAGGTGTACATAGGTGTTATTTTCATTTTTGTACATGTTTTTTGGTTTGGTGTGCTTTGTGAGCGTTTTCCTGCTTATTGGGTCTTGCATATTTTGCAGATGTCTATTACCCCTTATGTCGGTTTCACGGATGGTGCTTCCCGCAATACCAAGAATTTGTCTTCGGCAGCCTGGGTAAATTATAATCCTGTTGGTGAGTTGATAGACCTACAAGGTATTTGTCTAGGACGAACTACAAACAATGTCGCTGAATATAGCGATATTATTGAGCTATTAACCAAGGCAATTAACCTTGGCATACACACATTGCTTGTAAATCTAGATTCAGAGCTTGTTGTTCTGCAACTCAATAATCATTATTTGGTTAGAAATATGCACATTTTGAGATTGTATTTACGTATTCGATTGTTGGAAAGAAACTTTGATTTCATTACTTATCAACATATTCCTAGACGAATGAACACATTAACTGATACAGTGGCTAACATTGTATTAGATAGACATTTGCATAATTTGTAAATGCATCATCATATGTAAAAATATGCATGTAAGGAAATAGATGTATATATATACATCGCATGTTTGCAACTGTGTGCATCATAACGTCAAAAAATATGTGTGTTTCTGTTACATCCTGAGACATCATGTCTTGCAAAATATACAGATAAAATAAACCTAGGTGTCTAATCAGCATGATGCCCATGATAACATGTCACGGCCCGTACTAGCCGCCTTAGAAAGCGGTGGATTCGGCTGGGCACTCCTACAGTGTGTCTCTGATAGGCACGGGGAACATCATCAAAACATGCATAATCTGGGACTACTCGGGTGATCCCCTCCAGGTTGCGCACTATCTCATCTTCCTCGCTGCCCTCACCTTGAGGGTCAAAATCATGAGGGATTCGCCTCGCTATTGGTGACATGCCGGCAGGTCTCTCTGGGCCAACATTTTGCATCACATAGATTTAATATCATAACATACATAAAAAAAAAAATCATAATACTCATAAAATTCAAAAATTGAGTCTTACCTAAATCTTCATCCCAATCTTCTCCCTCCGGGAGTGGGAGGTCTGGGTCATCAGTGAAGTCTGTGCGAGAGTAGGGCCAATCCTCCCTGAAAATCAGTTGTCAATGGAGCCAATCAAAAAATTCCAGCCTCCAAGACATTTGTTGGCCGCCCCCTGCCCTTGGCATCAGTGCTACCCATCAAGCCATCTGTGGTTCACTCGTTGGTGGATTCAGAACTATGACCTCCTGTCGCTGAAAAATGGGTAATTGTTCCAAGAAGTACGATACCAGGATGGATCCATAACCAAATTGTTTCAGTTTGGTCTTCTTGCATTTGGTTAATTGGCACTTCATGTTTATGGTCACCACCTCTGCCTAGTTAAAGAGGGCTGGAGCCATGCAGTCCATAGCAAGAAGAAACTGTGTCTTTTTTGCTTCATGCAGTGCTTGCGATCCCGCAGCACATGTGATGGTATGCAATACCACACGTAGTGTCAAATTTGGGATAGTTTGTATATCAACTTTCCCACTACTGGATCCTTTCCACGCTCCTCGACATACCCTGTCTATCACCATGGACATGTTTTCCATGTAGGGCCGAGTACCGGTTAGGAGTGGTGCTACACCTCTCCGTGATAATACTGTGATGAAGGACACATCGGAAACATCAATCTCAAGTTCTTGATCCCGTAGGATGAACTTATCTTGATTTTCGTCCCATATACTGATAAGATCATATTGTAGCAATTCTGGTTGGGCTCAGAGACATGGTGTGAGGAAGAATTTTTTCAAACCACAGTTTCTAAGGGCTTCCATAACTCCCTCATTTTCCATGGCTAACTCATCTTCTTCACTATGTTCCCGTTCTTTCCATTCAATGACCATTTTGCTCTTTTCTACCTGCAAACACAAACATACAAGTGGTATTAGTCAATATTTATCCTTGAATTTGTAAAAAATTGGGACATTTGGTATGTATTATTTCTTGAAATTGGTTTGCGCCATTGGCGCAGCTATTTCTAAAACAGTCGTGCCAATGGGCGCGCTCTAATGTTAAAAATAGGGTAGTCGGTGTGACTCCGTGCCCGAAACCCGCGCCGATCGTGCAACCCTAAATTTTACAATTTCTCTCCCCAAATTCAAAATTGAAAAATGCAGGAAGAAAGGAATAACTTAAAATGACAAGAGGGATCTTAGCTCTTACCTAGAGTTGACAGATTTGCGATTGATGTACTGGATTGGCCGCTATCGTCGTCGCAAGATTGCACAGTAACATGGGTAAAAATTGCTCCACAAGAGGTAAAAAGAATAAAAATAATTGTTTTTACTATTTTTGGCTTTTTATAACTTTTTCACAACCCTAATTAGGTTTTAAGACATGTTTTTCGATTATTTTACTGTATTATTTTCAAAAAATTGGTTTTATACATGTCTCTTATATAGCAACAGGTTTTCATGCGACAAGGATGAAGTGAAGAGTTATATTTTATACTTTTTTGGACTCAGTAAAAACACGAAAAAGTCACTACTGGAGTCATCTTTCAGCTCTTTTCAGACTCTCTAAAAATTGAAAAGATTGCCAAGATGCTTGTCGTTTTGAACTCATTAAATGGATGCGAAACGATAGCTACCCAGTATACGTTTACCCCTTTTTTGGGCTGGGATGGATTATTTACAAAAAAAGAATACCTTAGCCTATCATGACTAAGAGGTTCTCTCAGACACAATTTTCTATCTTTTCAGATCTGTGAGACTATCTACGAAAAGGGACTGCTGGAGTTTTATTTTCTACCTTCTTTTCAAACTCTCTAAACATGAAAAGATGCCGAGTTCTCCCTTTGTCAGACTCGTTAAACCCCGATGACATCAGACCTCGTCACCATGACGTTATTCGAGTTCCTCCTTCCTAGGGCTCGTAAAATGTACTAGGATGGATTTGTCCGAAGGAAAAAATTATAGTGCATGCATATTCTATCCCCTTCAATCTTTTTTTCAAAAATAATTGGGGTACTCGCCAAAAATGGTGGGGGAAAATGGAACCAGATTTTAGTTGTGTTATGTCGCTCTTGAACATGGCACTTGTCTGCATTCGTGTCGGGTTGGGGACATCTCATTTCATCATTTTTTCCTCCATGGGTTTGGGTAATCTATTTTGACCTCTCATTTTCTCTTTTCCACATCATCATGACCTCAGATCCTTTGATGTCAAATACTAACAAATCCAGTGTCGTGCTGCTGATATGTTCAAGAGAAGTTCGCCTCTACAGTTTTTTCAACCTCCCTCTGATTCTCTGTTGGTTCTGATTCACAAACATTATATTCCTCTATCTCGTGTCGATGATGTGGGAAACGTTATGGCCCTCCTTCGACTATGTCACTTCCTGTTGACTTTAGTTCATTATCCAGTAATCTGATCTAGAGACTCCCTTCGGTACCTTGGAGCTTGCATGCCTTAATGGTAGGTTCTTCGCATTCAACGCAAGTTCCACATCATTGGCCTTTGATCGACTAACTCCGCAGGTGTTTGATGCCAGATCACTGTTCACATTCCTTGTATTGTACCTTTCGTACCTTGAGAGACATTGTCATTATTGGTGGTTCCTCTTACGTCTGTTAACAAATTTCATCATTGGCTGGTAATCAGACGATTTTCTTGCATGTTTGACTTCAGCTCATACATTCACATGCTAGAACTTGTACTTGTTCTAATGTTCTAGATGAGTGAGCAAGACCTTGTTTTTTCTCCTCGATAAAATCCAGTCAGCAGATTCTTTGTGGATTCTCTCTCTGACTTATCGTATGACTCTTTACTGGATGGTCGTTAACAAACCCGAGTCTATTTGTCGTATCTTTACTACCGGATGCACGCGTCCATACCTAGATCTCATTTTTTATATACTCTATTATGGATGGCCGCGCCCATGCCACATGTTCATGCATCGAGACACTTGCTGTATTTGTAATTGGCACAGTTTTCCGACAACATTGTCTAAGCGTCATAAAGCATTTTGCCCTCCTTCTCCCTTGAACCTCATGCTTTAGGGGGGCATATGTTACACATTATTTTGTCACTATCCTCGCAATCCCCAACTCGCACATTGGAGGGTCGGGAAGCCAGACCAATGGCCGCGTGTCATGCTTTGCAAATTACATCCTTGCGTCCATTTTGATGAAGGCAAAATTCTTCTTGTTGGCATTTCCCTAAGAAGAGTTGTGAAAATCCCTATTTTTTCCTTGGCACGAGTATCCCTTTACCTCCTCGTGTCGACCTGGGAATTTTACACTAAGCCCACACCACTTGTCACTCTATCCCAGTGTGATTCCCGTGCCAAGCTATTTATGATTTTTTTTTAAAAATAGAGGCGGAGGTTCCATTCCAACCACCTCAGGGATGAGTCATTGGGAGTGGTTGAACTGAAACAACCATGGGCCTCCTCCTTTAGCTAGTAGTTTCCACCTCCCTTGGAACACTCCTAAAGGATAGGTCTCCCTTCCACATTTGTAGGGATCCCAACCTCCTCCTTTGCCTCTATATAAACAAGCCTTCTCTCTTTATGAAAACTAGCTAAACAAGCTGAAGCTGAACAAAGAGAATTATACAGCTAAAGTGCTGAACTTAAGAGACTAAGCTATAGTTGAATAACCGAGTTATGAGAAGGTATAACAAGGAGGAATCCATCGAGAGGTCCTTTATCTCTTCCGAATTCCCCGACGAACTTTGAGATGTGCTTCACCCAAGCCCCGCTAGAGGAGACCGCAATGTCAGAGCATGGTTATATCTCTTCTTTCTACCTTTTAATATAAGTGACTATTGTTTGGTTCTCATCTTGTGTTTTATCTCTATTTAATGCAATATGCTAATCTTCTCTAACTGATTAGTAGATTTTGGATGAAATTAGTATGTGAGATATGGTTGTCATTTTTTGATCTTTTTGCAGGTGTCCAAGTGCGATAAGCGAAGGGATTGTGACTTGTCGAATCGGGAGCGAGTAGTTTGCATCACCACTATGATTTCCAACAACAACATTGGACCACATGTAGGCTATCTTATCGCGTCCTTTTTCATTTGAATATCTAGGAACCTACACCTTAGCATGATTCCTTGTTACTAGACCCACCCTAGGGCTAGAGGGATCAGTTCTGTCTGGCAGAGAGGATTTACCTACATACAACTACTATTTCCAAATCAAAGAAATCACTAGCTTTTGGTGATTTGATTTGTTCCCTTCCCTCTGACTCTGCCCTATCTCGTTCTGAGGACTGTATTCCGGACGATATACTTTTCTTGAATAGCACCCTCGATCCTTGGTACGGTGATATCATCGTATATCTCCAGAATTCCACATTCCAGTTTGAGTTGACAAAATATGCCCACCGTCATATCCGGAATCACTCACAACCTTATCACATAGTCGGGGATACGCTCTATCGCATTGGAGTGGATTCCATGCTCTGTCGATGTTTGACCCTCGAGGAAGCTGAGAAAGTGTTGAATGATTGTCACAGTGGCGCCTGTGGTGGTCACATGTCTGGTTACGCTACTACACAAAAGATACTTCGTGCCGGTTATTTTTGGCCTTCCATATTCAAAGACTGTATTGTCGTAGTTCGTAAATGCCATGATTTCCAAATTTATCAACCCAAGATGCGTGCGCCACCTGTTCCCCTTCACCCTGACATTATCGTTGGTCCCTTTTCCAAATGGGGCATCAATTTTATGATGTGTAACCCTCACTCGGCTTGGGGGCATGCTTATATCATCGTAGCTGTGGACTACTTCACCAAATGGGCCGAAGCAATGCCTACACTTGCCGCTGACGGTAAGACAGCCGCTCAGTTCATTTTCAATCATATTATTGCTAGGTTTTGTGTCCCTCAAGCCATCGATACCGATCATGGTTCCCATTTTCGGCATTATATGGTGGCAGAGTTGACTTCTAAGTTGGGTCTGCGTCACGACAGCTAAATGCCATACTACCCTCAAGCTAATGGCCAAGTTGAAGCTGTGAACAAAGTTATTGTCACAATGCTTCAGCGTACGATTGGGATCCACAAATAAAACTGGCATCTCATGTTATTTTTGGCACTTTGGGCATACTAAACCTCAGTGAAGAGTGCGACCGGATTCACCCCTTTTCAGTTGGTTTACAGTTTGGAAGCTACTCTCCCGATTGAATGTGAAATACCTTCGCTCAAGCTAGCTGTGGAATTGTTGCCTTATAATTCGCCGGAAGAAGAGTGTCTCCTTTACTAAGAGAGGTTAGATAAAACTCGTCGCTTAGTTGCTTTGGTCCTTGAAGCACAAAAGAAACGAGTCAAAACTCATTTTGATCGATCAGTTTTCCCTTATTCTTTCGTTGAAGGAGATATCATCCCCCTGTCTGACCAAGATCATGATAAGCTAGGGGCAGGTAAATTTCAACCTATGTGGCATGGACCCTACATCATTAAACGTGTGTTGCAAAATGGGGTATATGAGCTAATTAGTTTTTAAGACATTTTTTTCGATTATTTTACTGTATTATTTTCGAAAAATGGGTTTTATACATGTCTCTTATGTAGCAACAGGTTTTCATGTGACAAGGATGAAGTGACAAGTTATATTTTATACTTTTTCGGACTCGGTAAAAACACGAAAAAGTCACTACTGGAGTCATCTTTCAGCTCTTTTCGGACTCTCTAAAAATTGAAAAGATTGTCGAGATGCTTGTCGTTTTGAACTCGTTAAATGGATGCGAAACGATATCTACCCAGTATACGTTTACCCCTTTTTCGGGTTGGGATGGATTATTTACGAAAAAGGAATACCTTAGCCTATCGTGACTAAGAGGTTCTCTCAGACACAATTTTCTATCTTTTCGGATCTGTGAGACTATCTACGAAAAGGGACTGCTGGAGTATTCTTTTCTACCTTCTTTTCAAACTCTCTAAACATGAAAAGATGCCGAGTTCTCCCTTTTTCAGACTTGTTAAACCTCGATGACATCAGACCTCGTCACCATGACGTTATTCGAGTTCCTCCTTCCTAGGGCTCGTAAAATTTACTAGGATGGATTTTTCCGAAGGAAAAAATTATAGTGCAAGAATATTCTATCCCCTTCAAGCTTTTTTTCAAAAATAATTGGGGTACTCGCCAAAAATGGTGGGGGAAAATGGAACCAGATTTTAGTTGTGTTATGTCGCTCTTGAACATGGCACTTTTCTGCATTCGTGTCGGGTTGGGGACATCTCATTTTGTCATTTTTTCCTCCATGGGTTTGGGTAATCTCTTTTGACCTCTCATTTTCTCTTTGCCACATCATCATGACCTCAGATCCTTTGATGTCAAATACTACCAAATCCAATGTCGTGCTGCTGATATGTTCAAGAGAAGTTCGCCTCTATAGTTTTTTCAACCTCCCTCTGATTCTCTGTTGGTCCTGATTCACAAACATCATATTCCTCTATCTCGTGTCGATGATCTGGGAAACATTATGACCCTCCTTCGACTAGGTCACTTCCTGTTGACTTTAGTTCATTATCCAGTAATCTGATCTAGAGACTCCCTTCCGGTACCTTGGAGCCTGCATGCCTTAATGGTAGGTTCTTCGCATTCGATGCAAGGTCCACATCATTGGCCTTCGATCAACTGACTCCGTGGGTGTTCAATGCCAGATCACTATTCAAAGTCCGTGTATTGTACCTTTCGTACCTTGAGAGACAATGTCATTATTGGTGGTTCCTCTCACGTTTGTTAACAAATTTCATCATTGGCTGGTAATCAGACGATTTTCTTGCATGTTTGACTTCAGCTCATACATTCACATGCTAGAACTTGTACTTGTTTGGGTCGAGATGGAGTGCAAGACCCTGGATTTTGTCTGATAAAATCCAGGCTACGAATTCTTTGTGGATTATCATGACTTATTGCACAACTCTTTGATTGGATGGCTGTGACCATACCTGAGTCTATTTGTTGATATTTACTACTGGATGGTTGCGTCCATACCTAGATCTCATTTTTTATATACTCTATTATGGATGGCTGCGCCCATGCCACATGTTCATGTATCAGAGATATTAGCTGTATTTGTAATTGCAGGTTTTCCGATAGTGGTGTTTGGTTCGAATGCTTTCTCATAAAGCATTTCGCCCCTCCCTCTCCCTCGAACCTCATGCTTTAGGGGGCATATGTTACACATCATTTTTTCACTGTCCCTGCAATCCCCAACTCGCACATTGGAGCTTCGTTTCTGTGACCAATGCACAATGTCATGCTTTGCAAATAAAATCCTTGCATCCCTTTTGATGAAGGCAACATTATTCTTGTTGACATTTCCCTAAGCAGACCTGTAAGAATCCCTATTTTTTCCTTGGCGTGAGTAGCCCTTTACCTCCTCGCACCGACCTGGGAATTTTGCACTAAGCCCATGCCACTTGGTGCTCTGTGCCAGTTAGACACCCGTGCAAAGCTATTTATGAAATGTTTTTTAAAAATAGAGGCGGAGGTTCCATTCCAACCACCTCAGGGATGATTCATTGGGAGTGGTTGAACTGAAACAACCACGGGCCTCCTCCTTTAGTTAGTAGTTTCCACCTCCCTTGGAACACTCCTAAAGGATAGGCCTCCCTTCCACATTTGTATGGATCCTAACCTCCTCCTTTTCTTCTATATAAACAAGCCTTCCCTCCTTATGAAAGCTAGCTGAACAAAGAGAATTATACAACTGAAGTGATGAACTTGAAAGACTAAGCTATAGTTGAATAACTCAGTTATTGAGAAGGTAGAACAAGGGGAAAGCCATCGAGAGGTCCTTTATCCCATCCGAATTCCTCGACGAGCTTTGAGACATGCTTCACCGGAGCCCCATTGGAGGAGACCGCAACATCAGAGCATGGTTGTATCTCTTCTTTATACCTGTTAATATAAGTGACTATTGTCTGGTTCCCATCTTGTGTTTTATCTTTATCGAATGCAATATGATAGTCCTTTCTGACTGACTAGTAGATTTTGGAAGAAATTAGTATGTGGGATGTGGTTGTAATTTTCTAATCTTTATGTAGGTGTCCAAGCACGATAAGCGAAGGGATTGTGACTTGCCGAATCGGGAGCGAGCAGTTCTCATCACTACTACGATTGTCGACAACAGCATTGGACCACAGGTAGGTTATCTTATCACATCCTTTTTCATTCGAATATCTAGGAACCTACACCTTAGCATGATTCCTTGTTACTAGACCCACCCTAGGGCTAGAGGGATCGTCTCTGTCTGCAGAGAGGATTTACCTACATAACACTACCTATATTCAAAATAAAATTTCTAACACGAAACTTGACAACATGACTCCCTAAGAAGCATTACTGGAAATAAACCATGTGTAGATCATCTTTGAATATTTGGTTGTCATGTATACATTCACATTCCAAAAGATAAAAGGAAGAAATTGGATCCTACAAGCTTGAAGGGAATATTTTTTTGGTATAGTAACTCATCAAAGGCATATAGAATCTACATAAAGGAAGGGAACCAAATTGAAGTAAGCAGAGATGTGAATTTTAATAAAATAATTGCATATAATAAGTCAAAATATCTCTCGATTGATTCTGATGATGAAGAACTACCTATATTTGAAGAATATACAAGGGAATGAGAAGATTCCAATCATGAAGAAGAAGGTCCCAACGAACCTGTGCAACAAGTCATAATATTTCAAAATTGGAAGAGATCAAATTGGTTAAAGTCTACTCTTCAAGAAATTGAAGGACATGTTGCAGCTAAAGGTACATTCAGGGAAAAAAAGAAACCAAAAATGTATTCAGGGTATGCAACCTATATGACAAAGTTAATTGAAGCAATACCATCCAGTTTTGAAGAAATTTTTAATCATCGATAATGGAAAGATGTTATGAATGAAGAATATCAATCTGTAATGAAATATGGAATTTAGGAAATCATTCCTAGGCCAAATGAAAAACCTATGGTAACTTCCAAATGGCTGTACAGGATTAAGGATGTATCAAATGGAAGCATTGACAAGTACAAAGAAAAGTTTGTGTCTAGGGGTTTCTCTCAACAATAAGGCATCGATTATGAAGAAACATTTTCACCTACAACTAGATACATAACCATAAGGTCGTTGGTCTCTTTGGAAGCAACTATGGGATGGGACATCCATTAAATGGATGTGAAAAAAACATTCTTAAATGGTACCATTTATAAATAACTGTATATTGAACAACCCTTGGAATTTGAAGTACATAATAGAGAAACTCATGTATGTAGGTTGAAGAAGGCACTTTATGGCTTTAAGTAAGCCCCAAGGGCTTGGTATGCTAGGATGGACACATATCTACAAATAATGGGTTTTTCAAAGAGTTCTGTTGATCCAAATATTTATATCAAAATAGTGACAGATGAACTAGTGATGATTCTTCTATATGTGGATGATCTTCTCATAACATGTGTGGAGGGTCATATTCAAGAATGCAAGAGACAATTGGCAACATAATTCAATATGAAGGATATAGGGTTGATGCACTATTACTTGGGGTTGGAACTTTGGCGGGAACCTGGTGAAATATATCTAGGTCAAGGAAAGTATGTAATTAAGATGCTACATAGGTTTGGAACAATATACTGCAAACCTATGGAAACCCCCATGGTTACAAATTTGAATAGGTTAATAAGTTCTGATTCAAGCCCTATGGATACTACAAGTTATAGACAATTGGTTGGATCTCTGATGTATTTTGTGAAGACACGACTAAGCATTTTCTTTGCAGTGAATATTTCAGTCAATTTCAAATAGAGCCTAGACATTACCACTAGATAGCAGCCAAACATATTTTGAGATATTTTCAAGGAACAATATATTACTACCTGAAGTATGATATAAATAATGATACCCAATTGATAAGATATACAAATTCTAATTGGGGAGGTAGTGAGACAGATGGAAGAAGCACTACCGAAGGATTTTTCAGCTTGGGATCCTCTATGATATCATGGATGAGTTGAAAGCAAGAACCAATTGCTTTGATTAGTGTTGAAGTTGAATACATTGCAACATGTGAAGTTAGTAGAGAAGGTGTTTGGTTTAGGAAGTTGTTATCCGATTTGTTTGAAGGAGCGATGGGCCTTACAATTATACATTGTGACAACACCAATTGTATAAGTTTGTCTGAATACCTTGTATTCCATGGAAAGATGAAGCACATAAACAACAAGTATCATTACATATGAAAATTGGTGCAAGATGGGGTGGTGCAGCTACAGTATATCTCCACTGATGGGCAAGTAGCTAATATTTTGAGAAAATATCTTCCTAATAAGAAGCTTTTGTATTTGAGAAACAAGCTTTGATTGGTTGATATCTCCTCCCTAGTTGAGAGGGGGAGATATACACATCATTATTGTCTTCACTTTATGAAGAAATACTGGAGGATTAGGTAAGCATTTGATTTTTGATATTATTTGAGGATGAGGTAGGGTATTCAATAGGTAAGACTAGTTGAAGAGGAAATTCCTTGAGGATGTGTCAATCCAAGACATGAATGTTCCTAAAAGGACATAGATTGTGAACATATGGATGGGTTTTGTGCCTTGAGAGACAATGATGATGGTGTCTATAATTCATTTTCTCCCCAACATTGTGCTCTAATATTGTGGAGAGATAAAGTTGTTAGTCAAGGCCTTGTTATTGTAAAATGTTGGTTGGTATGATGAATTGCAATGAAATAAGTTGAAAAAATAGCTTATGAGATGGCGTACCATTCTGACTCTTCTTATGAGATCTCTTCAGTATGAGAATGCCAATGTCCTTGTACCATTTTGAATACTTCCCTAGTTAAGAGGAAGTGTTGAAATATGTAACTAGGTTCAGTCTTCATAAGTACTCTTGATTATTTTATATTGTAAAATGAAAAAATAAATCATTATTATTATTTTTGTAGCATAGGTTTCATGTTCAAGGTCAATTTATTTTAGGTCAAAGCACCCATTGAGTGCTTCTAGGTTTTATCATTAATTAGAGAAGTCAAAGAGTCATTATCATATGTAAAAGACTCCATTGAGAATCTTGTAATATGTCAAAAGAATTATTTTTGAGTCAAAAGTGTCAAAATACCCCTCCAAGACCAAGTCGTTCTCACAGTGGAGAAGTCAGCCTAATTAGGGAAGTTCCAACTCTTAGAAGGGCTATAAATAATAGACCATTCGACCTAATTTTCTCACTCACTAATTCAATCATCATTTAAGTGAAGGAAAATAAGGATAAGGCAAGCGAAGGAATAGAAGGAAGAAGGAAGATAATTTTTTGAGTTTTACACTCTCTCTCACGTGCAAAGGAAATCTAGGGTTTCTGCAGCATCAAGTTGGAATGAAAGGGTCAAAGTTCTAGAAGAAGAAGCAACCCAAGTGAATGAAGGAGTAATCCTTAGAAGCCCTAAATTCTCCACACGTACAAAAGTTTCAATTGCTGCAGGGGCTGAAAATATGAAGTTGGGGATCAAAGTTCTACAATTGGAAGATATTTGACTTGGTTTGAATTTTTAAGAAGCAATACATCCTCCAAAAGGTTTGAATTGGTCTTGGAAGGGTATTGGTCTTGGTCTAGAGGTCTTGGAATTCGTCATTTGAAGAATATATAGGAAGAGAAGAGATTTGCGGGTTTTCCTCTCAAGAGAAGAGGTTTTGGCCCTGGCTAGCAACCTACCTCTCGTGTCCTTGTGTATTATTTATCTTCATGTTTTGGTAGTTGTTTGATGATAAGAACAACATAATAATAAGAAAAGAAGAGCCCAATAATCAAGAAAAGTAAAAGAACATAACAAGCAGTTGTCAAGTCTAAGATGTAGCCCTATTTATTTTAACAAGAACAACCATGACATCATCTTTATCCACTATGGGCTTATTACTCTTTGCAAGTTTGATATATCGATTTATCATTCTAATTAGCCACATTTTATATCCAAAAATTTTTAAATTAAAGATTTCCTCAACATTTTCAACCTTGTACCTATTTCACATTTCTTTAATGTCTTCAAAATAAATAACTAAATGCAAGAATTACATACTTAACAGTGCTCTAGCCTAGTGAGCCTTGGTTCTACTCATCATGATCTTTGAACACAATGTATTATTACTCCATGTTCACAACTTTCTCAACCAAATGCAATTGATTTTTCACCAAGTTCTCTTCTACTAAAAGAACAAAAGCCATTACTTTTCTCACTTCTAAGGATGTTGTTGCTTTGACCGTGTTATATGGTGCCTCATAGATGTAGAGGGGAACATTTATGGAGTGTGATATTAAATTCTACATTAATTTTCATTTGTTAAGGTCACCTTGTTGTGCTAGAAATGTAGTGGCACAATGATGGAATGGTAAGATTAATCTTAGAAGATAAGTTTAAGCTTAATAAGGTCTTCAATTTATAGAATGATAATATTAATCTTTCACTAATGTTATAAAAAGGGTTACATTTGGTTCTGGTCATAAAAGACATTATATTGTTAAATAAGTCTTGATCAATTCACTAGAGAAACAAATTAGAAAGTCAAAACCATATTGAATAGACTAAGAAAATTTAGTACCCTAGTTATGAGTGAATTTTTTTTGTGAGAGATTCAATAATGAATGCCAAAATGATGAAGAGGAGTTGCAAAAAAATATCCCAAATATGCTCTATGCGAAAATCCTATTTATTAATTGCACATGGAGAAGTGACGCACATTCTACAACTTGGTATGAGCGTGATGTGTAAGGTTTATACCTAATTTTGATGTGACTTGTGGAATAAGTGGTTATATATACTATTTTGAAAAAAAAATAACATTCCAACCATAATACTATAAAAATAACAATTAAGAAAATATTACAAAGCATCAATTAACACACAAACATACCCTTTCATAGATCCATCTTAACTTACAGTTTTCAAAGCACCAAGATATTTACATTTCAAGTTATTATAATCATTCTTGGTGCTTAATAGATATAGAGTTAATATGGATCTACAATGGTTTAATTTTCAACATTTTTCTTCATTAGTAAGATACAACATTAATACATGTCCAGTCATTGTAAGAACTAAATTTCTCTTCGAATTATTTGTACATAATGGCACCCATGTGGACACCTAGACTCTCTTTGGATTTCCATGTGGACGAAAGATATCCACCCAACTCACCTATGTAGACTATATTCCTCAGCATAGATCATCTTAGCTCAAAAATTTTAACGCACTGAGGGATTAACATCTTAATTTCTTTTGATCCTCTTAGTGCTTAATAGATCTAGAGTTAAGATGAATCCACATTGGTGGTTTATTTTTCAATATTTTTCTTCATTAGTAATATAGAACATTAATACATGTCCATGCAATGTAAGAACTAAATTTCTCTACCTATTATTTGTTCACAATGGTACCTATGTCGACACCTGAACTACTTTTGGATGCCTATGTGGATGCAAGCTATACATCCAATTTTCTCACATAGACTGTATATAAAAATATTTACCATATCTTCATTTTTTCTTTTAAATGTTTCTTAATAACGACTTTGTGAGCAAAGTTAGTTCTATATTCCATTCAGATGTTGTCATTTAGGGATATAATTTTCACTCAGACACTGTTGTTAGAAAGTATTTATTGTTTCTCAGTCGTTCCCCCAGAGTAGATGGTGTGTTTCAATAGCGGGATAACAAGTCATAGGAGAGGAAAAATAGTTAAGGAAGGAGCATGGTGCATAGTAGTCCTCTAGCCATGCATACATTATTCTTAGGACCTTTTACCATTAAATATTTTTCTAAAACTAACAGTTCTAGGATTAGGAATTATTGTTGTCCAAATTAGTTTTTTATCCAGACTATGTAATTTTTAATTTAGTTTGACTTACTTAGAATTATGAATTCCAAATTTAGGAGAGAAGGTGCTTATTTCAAGTTTACATTGGGGCACCTTGCATGCCCCTTGATAATGAAGTGAAACTGATTTGGTAGTTCAAACACATTCCTTCACACTTATACAAGGGTTCCCCATCCGCCAGGGTTTGAACCTGGGTTGTTTGCATTGTGGTGCTCCATTCCAACCACAAAGTAACAACTCATAGCCAAGGTTTTGATCCTTATTGACTTAATATTACAATGGAAATCAAGTTTCAATTCATAATCTAAAAATATGTCAACCACCTAGCCCACAAGGGTCAACTCAATTCATGATCGCCATGATATGAAGTATTATGTAAACCATGAGAGTCAAAGTTCAAATCCCTTGTGGGTCAAGCCAATAAAAAAAAATTGTGTCAACCACCTATAAACAAATCCGATATTTAATTATAAATGATGTCTTTGGAAGTATGAGTTTCTTTCAATGAAAAATTTTCAATCTAAATGCTTTTCCAAGATTTGGATATAATGTTATTCGTTGGATAGAAGCTTTTGTAAGTTGAACACTAATGCCATTTAAACAAAAGGATGATATGATATGCATTTAGTTAGAAGTTATTTTTCTTGTTGAATAATTCTTATGGTTGTTAAATAAGGAAATTTTTGATTGGCATGATAATTTATCAAATCTAAATTGTTTTCTCACCAATATTTTAAAAATGGATATATATGATTGAAAATTTTCATGCATAGTGGCATTGATATCAATTTTGTGACACAGAGGTTGCTTGAGTCTAGTCTATTTGAGTCATAATTGTATAGAGCATTGGATGAGATTTTCAATGGAGGAAGAATGTCAGATGATTCATCTTTATCGGTGCTTGTTGATACCCTTGTTAAAGAAGGGGATGAGAGCGAAGATGTTTTCAAATGACTTCTTTTCAAGTTTAAAATTGTCTCAAACACAAAGATTGATGTTGTCATAATATAAGAGCTCATAAAATCTAAGAAATTAATCACTTCTTACTATTTATTTAGAGTATTAAGGAATGAAGGTGTTGTTCTGAACTTGGTAGTTTACAATTCTCTTTTTATTGTTGTAGGAGAAGCTGGCAACTGTATTTTTGCATGTCCTATCTTCAATTATTTGTTAGCTAACATATCTCCATATTCCATGTCTTATTTTTCTTTATCGAGGGAATTTGTAATGGTTGGAGACACAGGAGTAGCCTACGACTTTTTTAGGGAGTTATTGGAGAGCTCTGTTTTCAATACTATAGAGCTAAAATAACTTATATATGCCTTTGCTGAAATTGGGAAAACAAAATCAACTCTTCGACTCTTTGAATTTATGAAGCATGGGAAGTGAAAACTAGACGTGTTCACCTAAAACATTATTATTTATATGCTTGACAAGGAAGGTCAGGCAAATGCAAACTTTCATGACTTTTTTATTGCGAAGGATTTGGGACATGTACCTAATATTATAACCAACAATATGTTACTAAACAATTTTAGTAGGTTTGGTAGATTAGATCTGCGTTTGATGCTTTTTCAAGAGATGGTTGGAAGAGGAATTTAGCCCAATTTGTGCTCTTACATTGCTCTAATAGATATTTTTGGTCGAATGGGACAGGTTGAAGAAGCAATAAGGTTGTTCCATTAAATGAACGAAAAGGGTTGTAAGTCATCAAATTATGTTTATAGGTATCTCATAAGCATTCTAAAAAAGGTCGGGTAATATGAGTTTAGAAAACATACAGTAAGAAACTCAGTGCTTGTTGATACCCTCGTTAAAGAAGGGGATGAGAGCGAAGATGTTTTGAAATGACTTCTTTTCAAGTTTAAAATTGTCTCAAACACAAAGATCTATGTTTTCCTAATATAAGAGCTCATAAAATCTAAGAAATTAATCACTTCTTACTATTTATTTAGAGTATTAAGGAATGCAGGTGTTGTTCTCAACTTGGTAGTTTACAATTCTCTTTTTACTGCTGTAGGAGAAGCTGACAACTTTAGTTTTGCATGTCCTATCTTCAAGTACTTGCTAGCTAACATATATCCATATTCCATTTATTATTTTTCTTTATCCAGGGAATTTGTAATGGTTGGAGACACAGGAGTAGCCTACGAATTTTTCAGGGATTTATTGGAGAACTCTGTTTGCAATACTCTAGAGCTAAAATAACTTATATACACCTTTGCTGAAATAGGGAAAACAAAATAAACTATTCGACTATTTGAATTTATCAAGCACAGGAAGTGAAAACTAGACATGGTCACCTAAAACACTATTATTTATATTCTTGGCAAGGAAGGTCAGGAAAATGCAACCTTTCATGATTTTTTTTATCGTGAAGGATTTGTGACATGTACCTGATATTATAACCAAAAATATGTTACTAATTTTTTTTATCAGGTTTGGTAGATTAGATTTGTGTTTGATGCTTTTTCAAGAGATGGTTGGAAGAGGAATTTAACCCGATTTGTGCTCTTACATTGCTCTAATTGATAGTTTTGGTCGAATGAGATAGGTTGAAGAAGCAATAAGGTTGTTCCATGAAATGAACAAAAAGGGTTGTAAGTCATCAAATTATGTTTATAGGTATCTCATAAGCATTCTAAAAATGGTCGGTAATATGAGTTTAGAAAAAAAATTGTAAGAAGAATTAAAATTATGTGGTTATAATTTGATACATCCCATTTAGTTTAATAAAAAAAGCAGATGATAAATGAATTTCTAGATATCTTACATATTGAAATTATGCATGTGTGTTATTCTTTTGATGAGTAATATTGGTTCTTAGTGTTGTTTTTTGATTGGTTTTCTTGTTTTTAGGTGTTATTATGATGTTTTACAAGACCCCATCAGTAAACCTCTATGTTGTAATGGAAGAAAACAAATTTATTTTATCAAAATGAGGTGAATGTAAGATCTCGGGAAGGATAGAATATAAAACATAAACTTTGAAACACATGTGTACTTAAAAATGCACTTAAGAGCTAACCTGTTTCAGACACGTAAGTACCAAATAGTTTTTATGCTACGGACTGAGGTTGAAAAAATAGTACTCTCTAATGCATAGACTATGTAGGGATCATCAGATTGTTCCAAAATAATAACAATGCATTTTGTGCATATCAGTATAAATTTTACAAAGCATCCTTTTAGGACTTTTCATGACACACATTATTTAGCATGCGTTATATGAACGAGAACCTCGTCATTCCTAAAAAATATGTCTTATGTAATAAGGTTGGGTTATAAAAAACCATCCCATTATAAATATTTGACCTTCAAATAAAAAATCTTCACTTACCATAAATTTCAGATAAGGGAATTGTACCCTGCAAAAATAACATACTTTCACTTTTTTCTTTGCTATCAAAAAACTCGTACACCACTTTAAGGTCACTAAACTTGGTCATTACAATCATATTGTGTCTTTCTCCAAAATCATTCATGTGCTTGATGAAAATAATTGCAATTCTCAAATCTTGACCAAGATAAGGTTGTAATTGTGAAACAGGAAAAAAATTCAAGACATTATAACTATGATATAAACAAGTAGAGGCCATTCTGTGATACATGCATTTACTGAAGTACAACTTTCTTTGTGCAGCAATAAAACCAATATAACATAGTCCTGTAGGAACCCAAATGATGAGTTGAAGCATCTCATTTTTTAATGGTTCCTAAAATGATTGTTTCATATTGCTAAAGAACGATTTCACAATAATCTATTTCATGGCACAACATTATCATGTTTATTGATATTTTCATTTTTTATTATGTTCTTTGTAGATGTGTAATAGATAAGCTCTTAGATTATATCAAGTTGTATTATATGCACTCTGAAGTAATTGCCTTTCTTATCCTTCATTTTTCCTAGTTTGTTTTTGTCGAAACTGTTATTTAAAATTTTGACCTTTATGATCTTGAATTTGGGATGTTTGTACTTCAAAATTTGTAGTCCACATGCTAGGCACTTTTGTATAGTCTTTTGTGTGGTCTTAAATAATGGTAGAAAAAAATTTGGTTTTGAGTTGGTGAAACTTAGTGCTCACATATAAATTCATACTTATTTAGGCACCCACACTTACTATTTGAGATTCATGAAAGAGAGAAAGGTTTAAATGGAACCAACCAAAAACCCTAAATCTTCTTAAAGAGAAGATAAATCAACACCAGGACAAAAGATAAATCAATGCTAGTTTTAAATAAAAGGAAACAAACAAGTGTGCCATGAAAATAGAGCACCCAAGAGCAATAGGACAATGGACTTGAAAGAAAACCCATCACAATAGACAACACCATCAAGAGAGTGCAATGCTAGATATGGTGCTTATAGGTTAAACGAATAAGTGATTTCTGTTAAAAAATCAAAGGATGAAAGTGATCACATGATGATCCTACTAATGAGAGTTAAGTATGTTTTTATACACAAATCGAGAGGAGGGAATTGACACCAACAATGTTTATGGGCCCATTATGACTAGGATGGACTTGACTACTTAAAAATACATAATAAATAAGGGTTTTCTAGGTTGGCTTAACCAAACCTTGTGGCTGTAAGTGAAAATTGTACCATTCGCAACATTTAACATTAAAATTTACGCCAAGCAAGAGCCTATGGAGAAGAATAAAAATGGGAGAGTGGCTTTGTAGGCACAAAACTCAATCTAGCATTGGTGTGTGCATGAAAAAGAAAAGGAAATAAGTTTATGGATACTCAACTCAAATACCCGAAGAGTGGGTATATAGATACTCGATACAAATGAGAGTGTGTTTGCATATGCAATGTGAATACCGATGAGAGTGGGTGTATGGAAACCCAACTTGAATACATTTAAGACAATTGTTGTTTCTTCTCAAGATACTTATGAAAGGCCATAATCCATAAATTAAAATGTTGTGTTTATCAAACAAGTTTGGTATGGAATGTGATGCCAGAATGCACTCTTATTATGAAGTTAGTTATTATATGCCTCAAAAATATCATTGCAAGAGAAAACTTCAAATATCCTTTGATGAAGAATGTCATTTTCTAGAATAGCATTTTTTAAAACAAACAATCTATCATGAGAGAATCAAACAATGTATTGAGTTTTATGTTTTACCAAAATACTTGGCTTTAATACAGTTAAATTAAAAACTGAAAACTGGTTTAGAAAAAAGTTGGACAATTTATTAGTTGACATGAAATTCAAGTTGTTATGCAATATTAGTTAGCCAACGATCCCATATTTTCAAGGATGAAAAGGTTAAACATGTTTATAACTAAAAAAAAATGTTAACTTTAAAAGTAATCAGGGTTTATAAGTAAACGATTGATGGATAAAACTTTTCCCATTTCTTGTTGAAATAGCTAAGTGAGAATTGTGTCGAAACTATGATGTTGATTAAATTTCATTGATAGAGAATAAGGTACGTTTTCGGGAAACTCTTAGAGAGAATATATACCAACCAACTGAATTCCTAATTGATGATCATTAAATGCATAGTAATAGTCATCCAGGATGCTCAAGAAATGATCCAAATTCAAAATTGGCTTTAGAAAAGATGAAAAAAAAATTGATTGAAGTGAAACTAGGGTTAGATCGAAGAGTTCGGTGAGAGCTTTCCAATGATGCAAACGGTGTCTCAATCCAAGTCCGTATGAGAAACTTGTTGTAGTTTAAAGATTGACACGAAAAGTAAAAAAAGGGGGCCCACAGTGTGTGTTAGGTCCCTATAATAGTAGTGTATCCCCTTATTGTTGTTAGTGTACACCCCTTATTATTATTATTGTATCCCCTGTAACCCCCATATTGTTATTATTATGCCCTTACATTATTATTGTTAGGCTGACTAGGATTATATTGTGACCCCATGGACTCCTTAGTATATAAAAAGGAGGTTTTGTCATTTGTATCATCCAATAATTATTCATTTATGTAATGTAAAGGAGGTTTCCCCCTCGAAGTGGCTTATTTCTAAGGTGTTGATCTCTCTTTTCTTCTATTTTTGGAGCTAGTTTCATCACATTTGGTATCAAAGCTATGGATTCTAGGGTTTCACTACTCCAAACAGGTCATTGTGGCATTTTCTCTATAAATTTTTTTCTACGAAGGTTCATAAGTTGAAATTTTAATCACACGAAGCTGAATCTGGAGGAACCTTGTGTAAAAATTTCAGACCTTGGTTCGCAATATTTTCGGAGATATGATCTGTGGAAGTTATGGTTTTTGCAGGCTCCTAAATTTCATCTAAAATAGGTGACCTTGGGAAACTTTCCATAACTCTCTCTCTGAGCATCGGATTGGAATTTTGTAAGAAGTGGTCGAACATACACGGACTATAGTTTCCTGTGTACTAATCTCAAAGCTGAAGGGGGAAACAATGACACGTGGCATGCCGTACAAGTTCACTCTACTAAACTAGTCCATAATTAGGTCATTGTGGGAGATTGGGCATAACTTTGCCTTGAAGCATCCACATCAGGTCAAACCTATGGCATTCGAAAGAAGCTTCAAAGGGATACTACAAGACCAAATTTCATATATTGAAGATCATAAATCATAGATATAGTTCAATTTCAATATCGAGCTCTTCAAAAGCAAGAAAAATGTGTGTATTTCTTTTCAAATTGCGTAAGTCTTGTTTGAAAAATCAATTTGAAGTGATTTGAAGGGCATATTGATCCAGGGTAAATTCTTGATACCCTCAACCAAGACCTTTTACTTCAGCTTATGTGTTATAATTGCAATCAATCAAAGTGTTTAATGAACATAAATGAACAACTGCATGTTGTAAAGAAGAGGAACATAACATGTCAAGATCAACAATCATAAGAACACGTCGTTTGATAACGAAGTTTGTCCATGAGGGACTACATCTCTGGGCCTCAGTGTCAATATGGTGTAGGCCACTGCATTAATTGTTGTAAGGAGTGAAGATGTACATGGATGCGTTTTCTCTAACATACTAGGAAAATGCCCTCACACAGGAATGTCTAAACCTCTCTACGAGATGTTCCACTACCGGAACTCTCATTCACAAGAAGGACTCCTATAAGTATGACAATATCTCACACATAATGAATATAAGTATCCCGCCAACATGGCATCAAAGAGATCTCAAACATAATACAAATCCATGACAGAAATTACATCAATAACAAAACAAGATCACACGACACATACATCAACAGGGATCTGTACAACACAATGCATCTCATAGACAAAGAGACAAGAAGTACACAAAATCAACACATCATATACCTCACGCTGAAGATGACTGAAGAATGAGTTGTCATGCTTCTGGATCTAAAATCACCATCACAATCGTGGTTTTGGAAAGGTGTGAAATCGACTGCTCACTTATTGAATGCTGACACCTGCAACTTCACTTCAAAAAGTGGCCGAAAAATATAAAGCTCAGATGGAAAATTTGAATATGCCATCAGATTTGTGACATCAAATAGGAAAAATCGACTGTCCATTTTCTGAATTCTGGCAAAGTGAAAATCTGGGGCAAAAAGGAATCTTTTAGATTCCCCCTAGAATCCTCCAAGATGCTGATCCATGTGTTACACCAATTTTTGGTCATCTCACCTATTACTATTAGATGGACCACAGTACACCATGTAAGACCAATTCTACCCTAGTAGAATTACTTTCACTATGAAAAATAACTTAGTAATCCTTAATTTATTAAGTTGTTTATGGTCTAAACAGGAAACCCCATGAGGAATAATTGAATAAATCCTTATTTGTTTGATTTTCCTTAAGGGATAATTAGTTAAACAACAATTTAATTAATATTCCTGGTCATATTTAACCCAAAACAGGAAAATTAATTAGATAAATCATTATTTATCTTATTATTTTCTAGGAATAATTATTTTAAAATTATTTAAATAATATTCCTTGTTACGATCAAATCTGCAATCTGGAATAGATCTTGAGGGCTAAAATAGTGAGTGATGTTATAACGAATTCATTAATAAACCATCATTGGAAAAATCATGCATAATAATAATTAATTTATTAAAATAAAGGAGAAAAAGTATTATTTATCCAAAAGAACATAAATAATTATGAAATGGAATTATATAATAAATTATGATAAATAATGTGATAAAAAAATATTAGAAATGGATGAAATGGATGTTAAGAAGTGATAATAATAATACAAATTAGTGGCCCAACAATGACTTCGATGCTTTTCCTTTAAATAGACATTCTTACAACAAGGATGATCTGCTTGATGGCTAGATTCATTGAATTCTTCATATGACACATCACATAACTGAAAAATATATCTTTTAACAAGAAACTGACAGCTACACCCTAAAGAAGACATTTCCCAATAGGACTCAAACTCCTATTTATTACATATTCTACCTTATCTTTGTGAAACAGTTACATGTCAGTTACAAATAAGCATCGCATTCTTGAATGATAGATGATAGGTTCATTACCACCTTTACATATTAAAAACCCTCATAGACATGTGGAACAAAACCCTATTTTCCAGGAATGCATAGTCCATATCTTCAACGAGAGCTTTAGCTGATGACCTGTCCCCACAACACTTCCTTCAAGTCATAAATTTTTGATGTTAAGTTCCCTTGACCTGTTGGAGGAGTCCAACTGTCCAAAACTGCCATTAGGATGCTTCAAAACCTTCAAAAGTAGCTCGCTACGAAAACATGATAGTTTCATAGCGAGCTTTCGTAGCGTTGAAAAAGAAGCTTCTGCACCCAAAAACTCTACTCTTTTTCTGTTTCATGGTGTCACTCTAGTCATGACACATCATCACCATCATTCTCCCTCCTTGAAATTTTCAAAAAGTAAATTCAGAGGAAAAAAGGCTGCTACAAAAATTTTCGTAGCATTTTCCTAGCTTTAAGCCTAGGAAATACTACGAAAATGTGAAAATGTGCAAAATTTCCAGATTTCAACATGGTCTCCAAAAAGTGACCTCCAGCTGTAAAAAATTGACCTTCAGCATGCCATTAATCTTATAAAACACATTCAAACTTAACTTAAGACCCTTGTGGTGTTTCCTCTTCATTAATGATAACTTAAGCAATGGGCTCTTCAACTACAGTCAACTTCAAGCCCTTCTTCTCCAACTCTTCATGAATCATTTCCAATTGTTCTTGTAGGTCTTTGAATTGGTCTTTTAGTGTCCTATTCGTAGAATGTAAGTGCAGGTTCATTTTTCTGATATGTTTCACCTCTCGTCTCAATGGCTTAGTCTATTTGATCAATTTTTTTGTGTTTTCCAAGGTCTTAGAGACACTTGTGACTTGATCCTCCCAAATTTATTTCATTTTCTCAAACTGTACCTTCTAAACCTTGTGCTTCCTTGCCTCTTTCTTCAAGACTGATATTTCATCATTTTCCAGCTTCAACTGCTCCTTAAGTGCTTCAACTTCTGTCTTTTCAGTGATTTTCTCTTTGCCCTTCTTTTGCTTGATGACTAGATCTTCTTTTGCAGGTGGTGAGAGGTCAATGATGCTTGGTGGTGGCTGAATAGTTTCACTAACCTTCTGAGCCTCTTTACTACTTTCCAAGACTTTTCTAGCATGTCTTGTCATTAGTTTTCTATCTTGAAACATAAATCCTGCATCTTCAACTGCAAATTCTAACTTTTTAGCTATTTTGGCATTCTTGATCTTCCTTCCTCACTCATCTATGTCTTCAGCTTGAACTATGGGAGTTTCTTCAATATCAATAGCATGCAAAATGTCTTCTAAGTTACCTTTAGCCACTGTTTGGCTTCTTGTAACCCTCTTGCTGCCATGTTCGCTCACTTTTGGCTTTTATTTTGTAGGTGTAACTTTGGGTCTGTCAGCTTTCTGCAATGGCTCTGTCTCCATGATAACTGGCTCAAGTTGCTTTGCCACTGAAGGTGATAGGATATCTCTAGGTTTAGGAGTCCTTTTAGGAGTGATGCCATCTACTTGAAAACAACTGATGAACAGAAAATATGTCCAGTCACTACTTAATCTTTTTAACTCCTCTAATACCAGCAACTTGATCAAAACATGATGAAAGAGTGAGGTTTCATTTCCTTCAGATTTAGCTTGGACTTATTTGACATTTTAGCTAAGCTTCTGTATAAGTAAAAGGGAAAACCAAGAGACCAAGATACCTCTTACCCACAAAATGCAGCAGAAGCCTAAGATGGTATGAGCAAACCATATGATACCTCCCTTCATAGGTGAAGTACTTCTGAATTATTAGCAGCAGCTTTGAGAAGTTGTCTTTCAGGTAGCTCCTTGGGATGGAATTTGTGAGATCAATCTCACTATGCTCTGGCTTGATAAATTCCTTACAGTCCTGCATGGTGAGCTTGAAGCTTTTGAACCATTTTTCTACTCCTCTATGGATTCTTGTTGCTACTGCAATGGTCTCTGGTGTTACAATGAGGTTCAACATTCCCACCTTTGAAGCTGTCCCATTGAAACTGATAGCAAACTCCTTAGAAACCTACACATGTTGCAATCTTTGACAGAACTGCAAACACCCTATTCTTCTGAAAACTTCTAAGGCAGTTGGGTCTTAATTCAACAAATTCATGTCTGATGGCACATATCTGAGGTAGTGGCCACCTTTGTTGGTCTTTCTTTTTGCAGCCATGGTGATTTTATACCTTCTCTGCCTCGCTTGATTAGTGACACCTGCAACTTTTGAAAATTCCAGCAACCAAGTTGGGTTGGTGAAACAACTCTCTAGAACTCAGTAGCATGCAAAGATGAAGCAGAGAATGACAAAGACTCTATCGGGTAATGTTTTAAAGTTTCAATGACAACTCATGGCTCATGCATGCTAAAAACAATAATAATGACCTCAACCATGACCTTTGTACCTTGATTTAAAACTCTAACTGACTCGAATGACATCCACCCTGACACTTCTAATAATTGACAGACACCTTGCACCGAATTTGAAAAAAAAACAGAAAAACCTCTTTTCATAGCATAGTTAGTTCATTTCCTGGCAGTTTCGCTATGAAGGTATTAGTAGTTTCATAGCGAAAACTGCCTTTTTACTATGTAATTCACTACGAAAACAAGAAAAAATGGCTAAAGTGACCTTTTCGAATTCAAAAGCTTGAAACATGAAATATGTCAGGAAATGATGACTGATGGGACATGATATGACTTGAATGGGGGTGGGTTTGGACCTTAGGATAGGCTACTATGAAAAAATTTAAATTTTCCTAATGAACTCTATGACCATACCTTTGACAAATGAACTTCTAAGACTATGTTAAATGATGTTTCACTTTTTCTGAGTGATAACACCTAATGAATGGAGGTAAATTCAAAGATTCCCTTGGTTTTTTTTTACTATACTTGTTCCCTAATTAATGGAGGTAAATTCAAAGAATTTCTATGTGATAATTTACTATATATATGAGGCCCCTTTCATCCAGAGGTGGAATTCAGAAATAGGTGTTCCCTGTCAATTTGATGGGTTTTATTTTTTATTTTTTATTTTTAAGTTCGGAAATAGTGAGGCTACATCATGGTCATGTCCAAGAATAACACCTAAATAGGGCAGGTAATTGAACTAGTGACTTAACATCTAGGAGTGCCTTAGAAGCACACTCGATCACCGTCTATACAAGACCCCATGGATGTCAATTTGATGGTTTGAACAACACTACAAATTTATTTGAACATATCTTTATTCTTTTAACTTTGATATTGAACATGGAACTTCTTTGGCCATATTTCAAATTGCCCTATAATAGGCAGCGCCATCAAATTCCATCCCTAATTCCATCTCTATTAGTATTTCACGACTTACGATCATTGGGTTGTATTGCACATCATGATTGGAAAATGATTATTTCCAAGTAAGTTTGCAACTATCATTTTACAATTCTAACATTATATTAGTGTTTATGCATTTTTATTATTATTAGTTTCCTAATGCTTGAACCATGAACTTGTGTTGGTGCCTCCATTTATTTTGTGATTAGTTTTTTAATAGTTGAACCATGATTCATGAAAATAATTTTTGGATGTCACTTGTATATCCATGAGAATTATAGACAATGTTATGTTTAACAACTAGTGTTATATGTGCAATTGACAAATTTCCAGTTGTTATAAACAAAATTAACTTAGTTTTAATGTTATGCTCTTTAACATAACTATTGAAATATGTAACTAGGTTTGGTCTTCATATGTACTCTTGATTCTTGTATATTTTAAAATGAAAAAAGAAATTATTATTATTATTTTTGTAGGGTGGGTTTCATGCTCAATGTCAATTTATTTGAGGTCAAAGTGCCCATTGAGTGCTTCTAGGTTTTATCATTGAGTCAAGAAGTCAAAGGGTCATTGTCATATGTAAAATACACCATTGGGAATCTTGTAATATTTAAAAAGAATTATTTTTGAGTCTAAAGTGTCAAAATACCCCTCCAAGACAAAGTCAGCATGACAGTGGAGAAGTCGACCTAACTAGGGCAATTCGAACTCTTGGAAGGGCTATAAATAAGAGACCATTCGACCTCATTCTCTCACTCACTCACTCAATCATCATTAAAGTGAAGGACAAGAAGAATAAGGCAAGAAAAGGACTAGAAGGAAGAAGGAAGACATTTTTTTGGGTTTTTCACACACTCCCTCTCACATGTGTGAAAGAAAGCTAGGGTTTTTGCGGCATCAGGGCCGAAGTCTTCAAGTTGCAAAGAAACAATTGAAGTTCGAAGAATATAAGTCAATTTGGTCTCCTGTAAGTCCTAGAAGAAGAAGCAACCCAAGTGAAAGAATGAGAAAGCCTTGGAAGCCCTAAATTATCCCACATGTGTGAAATTTGTAGCTGCTGAAAATTTAAGACTTGCAGTGAGGGTCAAAAATCTGAAGTTGGGGGTCAAATTTCTACAGTTGGAAGAGATTTGAATTGGTTTGAATTGGTAAGAAGAAACACATCCTCCAAAAGGTTTGACTTGGTCTTGGAATGGTATTGGTCTTGGTCTAGAGGTCTTGAAATTATTCATTTGTAGAATCTATAAGAAGAGAAGAGATTTGTGGGTTTCTTCTCAAGAGGAGAGGTTTTGGCCCTGGCTAGCAGCCTACATCTTGTGTCCTTCTGTACTATCGATCTTCATGTTTTGGTAGTTGTTTGATGATAATAAAAACACAATAATAAGAAAATAATAATCTAATAATCAAGAAACGTAAAAGTACATCACAAGAAGTTATCAAGTCTAAGAGAATTCGCCTCCATTGTAGCCCTATTGATTTCTCAACATGGTTTCAAAGCTAAGGTTGACAAAGGGCATGATGAATATCACTACATCCTTGAAGAATTCATTGAAGCAGTTTTCTATGATGGAAAGTCAATTCAAGCAATGTACCAAAGCATTTAAGGATTTCCTATCATCTATCAAGAACTATTTGACCAATACCTCCATTACAAAGGGCAAACGATTATTCTCAGCACTTACAGGTACTTTTGAAGATGAAAATACATGGGTAATTGATAGTGGAGCATATAAACATATGACATGTGAACATAGAAAACTAAATACCTTATCAAGAGGAAAACTTCTTATTCAGTGGAACTTGGAGAAAAAAAGAGTTATTCAGTAAGATGAATTGGATAAAATTTGTTGGAGCTAGAAGATGGAGGAAACATACATCTAAAAAAAATTATATTCATTCAAGGTTTCAAGAAAAAATCACTTTCCATTTCATGTTTAGGAGATAAAGGAGAGAATTGTTTTTATTGATGGAAAAGTCATGGTGTGGGATAAGGGCTCTAGCATAAACAATGCAAAAATTATTGGGATTCGTGAGGAAAGGCTCTACAGATATCTTTCACCTCTCACTTAATCCTTGGTTCACATTGAAGTCATCCCATGTGAGCTTTGGCATAGAAGGCTTGGACACCTTCATTACAAAATCTTACCAAATCTAAAATAAATGGTGAATGGCATCTCAGAACTAAAGGAGGACCATGAAGGAATTTGTAAGGGATGTGCATTAGGTAAAAATGTAAAGAAACCATTTGGAAGAAGTGCTACAAGATTTAAAGAAATCCTGGATCTCATTCACTCTAATGTTTGTGGTCCTATGTCTACAAAATCCCGTGGAGGTGATTTTTACTATGTGAATTTCATTGATGACCACTTAAGGAATACTTGGATTTATTTACTTCAGTCCAAGGATGAAGTATTTGAAAAATTTCAAGAATTCAAAGCAGAAGTAAATAATCTTACAGAAAGAAAGATAAAGGTACTAAAATATGATAATGGAGGAGAATACACGTCAAAGGAACTCATATATTTCTATAAGGAGGCTGGAATTAAGAGGGAGTTGATAGTTCCATATAATCCAAATTAAAATGGAGGCAGAAAGGAAGAATCATACAATTGAAGAAAGAGTTAGAGCTATGTTACATGATCAAGACTTAGCTCAATTCATGTGGGGTGAGGTATCCAAAACAACTACCTGTTACAAAACATTTTTTCACTATCCCTACAATCCCCAACATGCACATTGGAGGGTCGTTTTTGTGACCAATGCATAGTATCATGCTTTGCAAATAACATCCTGCCATCCCTTTTGATGAAGGCAACATTTTCCTTGTTGATATTTCCCTAAGCAGAGCTGTAAAAATCCCTATTTTTGCCTTGGCGCGAGTAGCTCTTTACCTCCTCGTGCCGACCTGGGAATTTTACACTAAGCCCGTGCCACTTGGCACTCTGTGCCAATTAGACACCTACGCCAAGCTATTTATGAATTTTTAAAAAAAAATAGAGGTGGAGGTTCCATTCCAACCACGTCGGGGATGAGTCATTTGGAGGGGTTGAACTGAAACAACCACGGGCCTCCTCCTTTAGTTACTAGTTTCCACATCCCTTGGAACACTCCTAAAGGATAGGCACCCCTTCCACATTTTTAGGGATCCCAACCTCCTCCTTTGCCTCTATATAAACAAGCTTTCTCTCTTTATGAAAGCTAGCTGAACAAAGAGAATTATACAACTGAAGTGCTGAACTTGAAACAATAAGCTATAGTTGAATAACTGAGTTATTGAGAAGGTATAACAAGGAGAAATCCATCGAGAGGTCCTTTATCCCGTTTGAATTCCCCGAAAAGCTTTGAGACATGCTTTACCCGAGCCCCCGCTAGAGGAGACCACAACATCGCAGCATGGTTGTATCTCTTCTTTCTACCTGCTAATATAAGTGACTATTGTCTGGTTCCCCGTCTTGTGTTTTTATCTTTATCGAATGCAATATGCTAATCCTCTCCGATCGAATAGTAGGATTTTGGATGAAATTAGTATGTGGAATGTGGTTGTCATTTTCTGATCTTTATGCAGGTGTCCAAGTGCGATAAGCGGAGGGATTGTGATTTTCCTTTGATCAGGAGCGAGACATTCCCATCACCACTACGATTGTCGAAAACAGCATTGGACCACAGGTAGGCTATCTTATCGTGTCCTCTTTCATTCGAATATCTAGGAACCTACACCTTAGCATGATTCCTTGTTACTAGACCCACCCTAGGGCTAGAGGGATCGTCTTTGTCCGCAGAGAGGATTTACCTACATAACAAGTTGGCAACCATACTGGGGATCAGTGCGAGTTTGTCTTTGATCTTGTTGGGTCATTTTTTGGGTTTTTGTCTTGTTCTTTACCTTTTCTGGTTCTTTAACTGTGCTTCAAAACCTTGTTCAGCCCCAGAGTGTCAAGATTGACCTCTGCTCTGTTGAGTTTTTCCCTTTTCATTGGTTAACTGGCTTGGCGCGGTTTTCCCCTGAATAGTCACTCCAATTGGCGCATGTTGCTTTTGTAGCACTCGCGCCATCCCTGTTTGGTGCTGAATACCGCCTTAGAGTCGCGCCGACCACTGTGAGTTTTTGGGTGTTACCTTTTCATGAGTTTTTGGTTGATTGTACTTGTTTTCGAGTTATTCTTGAGAGTAATTGAAGTGTTTTGGACTGTCTTTGATTGCTGGAGGCTCATTTTATTCAGTTGTTTGTCCATTTATGATCAGTGTGACTTGAGGTCTTAGGATTTCTGAGTGCCTTGGTGCACTGATTCTTCTGTTTGGAGATCGAGTTTCTTGATAGTTGTCAGATTCGTTCTCTGTTTAATTGCTCTTGGTCTCTTTGATCCTGTTGAGTATGTTCATTGGTTGAATGATCATTGCCTTGCTTGTTTGATTTTTCTTACTCTTACTCCAAGCACCGATTACATTGCTTGCATGGGTCATTTTGGAGATTTCTCTTTGATTTGAAAAGATTGTAGCATTGGTTTGGGTATTGTTGTGTTTGTTTTTTGTTGGAGGACTCATTCCATTTCAACTTTTACATTCGCTCTCTCAAGCTAGTGTTCAGTTTTTTTTTTCATGTCATTTAGTGCATTGTTTGCTCTATTGCATTGAAAAAACCAAAATATTGCATTTCTTTTTGCTTTGAAGATAAAATGTTCTTATGCATAACTAGCATTGCATAGGCTAGGAAAGAGTTTTGTTTTCTGTAGATTGCATTAGATGCATTAGTGGATGTTTTCACATAATTTCACTATTCGCTATTGCTTGAAAGTTTTCTTTCCTTCTCGTATATAGCTTTGATTGAATGAAAATGGTATTCTTCTGCATATAGTTTTGCATTTAGGAAGATTTCAGATCCGAAATACGTTAAGGCCTAGAAATTGAAACCTAATCCAAGATCAACATTAAAATCTATTTCAATTAACCTAAGGAAACATTAGAGACGTGTTTCGGCGTCTTAAAACCTAGTAGCTGTCGTTCGCCATCTGGCTCTAGACAGCGCTAGTACAGACTTGTGCTCCCCGTATCGTCGAGTATATAAAGGGAGACCCCTCTAGGTTGCAATCCTTTTATCCATACGAAACCAAGTTTGCCACCCTGTAACCATGATACACCGAACATAGCATTCGGGGAGACTACATGCACGTACGTCAAGTCCTTGGTCATTTCTATTTCATTTGATCACTAAGGTGTATATGGCAGTTCACGAAAACCTGGCATACCCTCTTGCTTAGATTACTTGAGTAGTAATTTTTTATCTTTACTGACTCCTTAAATTTGAAAAGATCATTGAGCACTTGTCCTTTCATGCTCGTTCAAAATTGAAAGTGACTAGAGTCATCTTTTGCTTGTTTCTTGACTCTTAAAACATGAAAAAACAAAGTTTGGTTTCAGTGTCGTAAAATAAACTACCCACAATCACACGCACATAAAAGTTTTAGCACTTGGCTTGTTTTTGTTTGCCTCGGTTTTTTGAGTCTTTGCTCGGATCTTTCTTTTTCCTTCTTATTGAGAAGCAGTCACGGTGGCGAAACCACCGGTTTCGTCGTCCTCGCTCCCTTCTAGAGGTATTCCTTTACCAGACAGTTCATTTGAAACTCCTCAATCCTCTAGGTCTGTCGAGCTTCAACAGCCTATTCTCCCGTTAGTCTTACCCATTTCTACCCGGTCTCCTGCTGACGAGCCAGTTGAGTTCAATTGGCCTCCCTTGGGTGCTTGGTCTGGTTTTAGGGACGAGGAATAATTCCCTCCTCTTACGTCAGGATCCCCATTTATAGCTGTTGTTATACCTCCTAGTCCCCATAGTCTTTTCGAAGATCTTACAAAGGAGTCAGACATGGACACATCAGGTCCTATTGGCAGTGATGGAATTCCTATTTCTACAGAAGAGTATCAACTTTTCCCTGAAAACACCACTCAGGTGTCTGCTCAATTTTCACCATCGGTGTCACTTCCAACCGGATATAGTTCTTTGGGCCAGATTATTGCTAGTGTTGCCTCCATGGAAGCATCTACTCCATCCAGGAGTCCAGTCCTTCCATCGTTAGGATTATCACCGACAACACCTGCTTCGTCGGTTGTGGTTGCATCTATCCCAGTTCAACCTACTGTCTGTGCGGCTGCATCTGCGCCAGTCACCAGCAGCCTCGACTGAGATACCTGGTGGCCTCACTTTTGAAGAGTATCTATTAGCTATTCATCAACATAACTCTCAGGTTTCTCAGCAGCCTCATGCTCCTGTTAATCTGCCACACCCTTATGATGAATATGGTAATCCTGTTTATTTGACCTATCTTACTCCTCATCACTATGATGCTATCGGTACCCCCATCTATGTGTTTCCTAATCCCCATCATTATGATGAGCGTGGCGTTCCTGTTTATGACCCCTATGAAATAGTTCCCGAGATTGGGAGGACTTATCAGGTGCAATCCCCTGGCCCACAAGGACAACCCTTTCAGGGACAACCTTAAGCTTAGTCAGGATTTGCATACAGTACTCAGGGACAACCTTACAGTCCACAGGGCCAACCTTTACAAGGCCAGCCCATGGTCCAACAAGGAAAACCTTAGGGGCCTTCCTGTCAACCTTTGCATCAACCAGGACTTTCTTACGGTCCTGGGGTTCAAATATATTCATCTCAGGGACAACCTTTTGTCCAAAAACCGGGATCATATACTCAAACTGGTTCGAACGTTGGGCAACAAGGACAACCCTCTGGTCCTCCTCTGGGGAAACCTAGTCCATCGCAACCATCAGGCCAACCTATTTAGCCAGGGAAACCTAGTGGCTCTCAACATCCAGGCCAATCTGCTCCATAGGGGCAACCTACTCAACTGGCCCAACAACTGGCTCAGTCTGCTCAACATAAATTTTACTCTACTTCACAGTAGGGTCCTACTTTTCAGTAGCCTGTTCAGTCTGCTCAGCAGCCGGTTCACCCTGTATATTCAGCTCAATAAGGACCCACTTATCAACAGCCAGCTCAACCCCAAGGCGTTTATTATCCTCGTGGTCAATATCGACCAGTATATAGTGCGCCTCAAGGTTTTACTTATCACCCTCAATCTCAGTTGCCATATAATCAATCGCAAGGCCACAGTTACATTCCACCTCAAAATCCTCAACAAGGACCTCGATGGTATACTCAAAATTAGTATCCTCAATATCAACAGAATTATTCAACTTATCCCCCATATCATCCGAATCCTTTGGGACAGAACCCATGGGGGAAATTTTTTTCTCAAACAGGATGGAATGAAAGTTTGAGTTCTTATTAAGTACCTACTATGCCTTTTAACCCTCCACTACCATTTCTCGCCAGGTTGGAGTTACCGGATGTGTCAAATTTGACGAATGATCCTATTCTTCACAACTCGTATTGGCCTCCGGTTCCGACTAAGATTCCTGGTGATTGTCCCAAATTGGAGGGCAAGTCCAGAGAAGACCCCCAAGCACATGTTATGACTTACCACTTGTGGTGTTCCTCTAACTCTTGGGTTGATGATTCCATTCGACTTTGTCTTTTCCAACGGAATCTTACTGGTGCTGCTGCTAAGTGGTATATCGAGCTCTCTCGCGGTATCTTTCAAGATTTCAACTCTCTTTCTATGGCGTTCCTTACTCATTTTCAGTTATCGGTTTGTTATGAAGCCGAGACACATCTCCTCACCTCCTTGAAACAGGACCGGGCTACTCATATCTCAGACCATATTCATGAATGGAGACGTCATCGTCGCTTGATCAAATTTGAAATTCCTGATCAACTTCTTACTCATTGGTTCACTACCTCCTTTGTCAATCAGATTGCAAAAGACATAGCCATGGGGGCATGTGTAACTGAGGAACAGGCCATTGCTCGTGTCCAGTACCTTGATATTGTGTACTCTCAATCGGGCATATTGTATGATATTTTTACTGATGCCCCTCGACCTGGAACTTCTATCGCATCGGTGACCCAATCCGTCGAGGGTATTATTGGTTATGTGTCTTAGACTTCGCGTAAGTCTTCCTCGTCCAAACCTGGGAAGCAAAATTCTAATTCTTCCAATGATATTACTCCTAAGTCTAGTTAGAATCTTGGAAAAACCTCGGAGGTGAATTCCGATCAGGCAAATCCTGCGGATAAGACTTCTAAAAGGAAAAAGAAGGGTAAAGGAAAGACCAAGGCCAATGCCACGAAACCAGATTCGTCCAAATATCGTGCTGATGATGGTTCACAGCGTAAGCCGAATTATCCCTGTCTAATTTGTGATGAAGAGCACTACACCAAGGACTGTCCTCGACGGTTCGAAGTGAGTAGGTTGCTAAAAGGTAATCAGGGTACTCCTGCTTTTCTTAAAGAACCTTTTCCGTCTCAGTAGACCTAGATGGTCGAGCAACGTTAATCATCTGTTCCATCTGGCTCTCAAGTGTTCATGATGAATGGTTCTGCATCCGTTTCTATTGCTACTCGGTCGAAAGATTATGCAGGGTCGTGCCAGATAACATGGAAGGAGATCACTGATGGTCCTCCTCCTCCACTTGTTTCCGGCCCTCTTGAGATTGAAAGGCCCAGTGTTGAATCCATTGTGCGACCACCTTCTAAAGGTGTTCTCCGGAAATCTTCGTTTAATCCCAACGCCCGTGCTGCTAAAAATTACAGTATTGTTGAGGATTTAGCACAGGTGCCGTTCGCGATGTCCACATTAGAAGTACTCCAAAGTTGTCCATCTCAGCAGAACGCTTTATTATCTGCGATCGGTGGGGTTGATCCTACTGATACTAGCCTTCTCGCTTTCGATCTAGAGAATTTCATCCCACGACTTCCGCTCCAGATTGCGCTCATTATACAAGTCGTTATTAATGGTCTCGACATCCATTGATCCATTGTGGATGAAGGTGCATCAACCTGCGTCATGTCAGATTCTTACTGGAAGGCCATTGTCTCTCCAGCCCTGAATTCCTCGCCAAATTCCCTTGAAGCATTTGATTGAAGGGAATCAAAACTTTTGGGTGTTCTCGCAAGTTTGCTGATTACATTGAAAGGGAAGACAGTCAATGTTGAAGTAACAGTCTTTGATGCTAAACTCAATTAAAATCTTCTACTCGGTCACAGTTGGAATCACACTATGGTTTGTGTTCCATCCACCCTCTTCCGTGTTTTGAAATTTCCAAATGAGGGCAAGATTGTTACTGTCGATCAATTGTCATTCTTCACCTCTTCTTCCGAGAACAACGTTCCGTATGTGAATAAGATTCCTACTCCCTTCGAGAGCGTTGGGCCGGGTCTCTTCAAAGATCCAGCCCTCATGGGTATTTTTCCCCTTTCACCACCAAAGACTGTTCAAATTAATATGATCTCTCGGTCTGATGACCCATGGATTATTCCTTCACCTGAATAGGTCGATTCATATGAAGATTCAATGCCTTTGAGTCTGCTTGAAATCGATTATTGTGAACTCATTGCTGCATCGGATACTCCACCTTCTGATGGTGCTCCTTTGAGCTTGTCTCTTGACGTGTATTATCAATCCCCCTGGCTCAACAATTCAGACTCACCTGATCCCTTTAATGAAGTGTTTCCTTCCGAAGAAGCCATCGTGGAAACCATGTCTCTCGAAGACCTGCCGTGGGACGATAGTCATCATCGTTCTTCGTTTATGCCTAGCCTCGGGGCTATGTCTATGTGTCTTAAGTGTTTTACATCTCAGGTCCCTTCTCCTCCGCTTCAAACACCAATTCTGACACATAAAGACTTTATAGAAGGTAACTTAAGAAATATCACACAGACGATGCCTATTGACATTTCCGTGAAATCCGAAATCATCGAGAACATCCATGTGGGAGTCACTTGTTCTTCAGATGAAGTCCAAGTTTATACTAGCCTTTTCCGTGAATTTCGTGATGTTTTCGCATGGTCCTACGAAGAAATTCCCGGCATTGATCCTAGTATAGTGGTGCATGAAATCCATAACTATCCCGGTTTGAAGCTTGTTCGCCAGTGTCTTCGTCCGGTGCACCCTAGAAAGGCTGCAGCCATTAAAAGTGAAGTTAAAAACTTCTCAAAGCTGGTTTCATTTATCCAATTCCCTTGACATATTTTGTTTCGAACATTGTTCCTATTGATAAGAAACAAGGAACTATCCATGTCTGTGTTGATTACCATGACATAAATCGGGCCTATCCTAAGGATAATTAACCCACTCCCTTCATTGATCAAATAATTGACGACTGTGTCGAGAGTGAGATTTTTTCCCTTATGAATGGATTTTCTGGGTATAATCAGATTAACATTCTCCCGGCCGATCAATATAAGACGACTTTTATCTGTCCTTGGGGTACCTTTGCATACAAGAAACTCCCTTTTGGCTTGAAGAATGCCGGGGCCAAATTCCAGTGAGCGATGTCCTACGATTTTCATGACATTCGTCACATCGTTCAAACTTACCTGGATGACCTTCTGGCTCATTCAGCTAAGCGTAGGGACCATCTGGACCATCTTCGTCAGATCTTTCTTCATTGTCGACACTACAACATTCGGCTTAATTCGCATAAGTGTGTCTTCTGCATTGATTCCGGTAGAATTTTAGGGTTTATCATATCTAAAGACGAGATTCGCCTCGATCCACTTAAGGTTGAGGCTATTGTCAATCTCCCCTCTCCCAATTTTCTACGCTGTTTTATACCGAACTATGCCGAAGTAGCTAAAGGATACATGCGACTTTTGAAACAGGACATCCCTTTCTCTTGGGATGAGGTTGCTCAACAATATTTTGATACGCTCAAGATATTGTTGGTCAACTCTCCTTTGTTACGTCCTCCAAATTATCATCGTGTTTTTTCCCTCTACTTAGCTGTCGCTTTTAGTACAGTTGCCATGTTTGTTGCAGTTTGTAAATTCCATGATTGCCAAATTTATCAAAGCAATATGCGTGTGCCACCTATTCCCCTTCACCCTATCATTATCATTAGTCCCTTTTCCAAATGGGGCATCGATTTTATGACGTGTAACCCTCACTCGGCTTGGGTGCATGCTTATATCATCGTAGCCGTGGACTACTTCACCAAATGGGACGCAGCAATGCCTACACTTGCCGGTGACAGTAAGACAACCGCTTAGTTCATTTTCAATCATATTATTGCTAGGTTTTGTGTCCCTCAAGCCATCTTTACCGATCATGGTTCCCATTTTCGACATTATATGGTGGCAAAGTTGACTTCTAAGTTGGGTCTACATCACAACAACTCAACACCATACTACCCTCAAGCCAATGGCCAGGTTGAAGCTGTGAACAAAGTTCTTGTCACAATGCTTAAGCGTACGATTGGGATCCATAAATCAAACTGGAATCTCATGTTATTTTCGGTACTTTGGGCATACTGAACCTCAGTGAAGAGTGCAACCAGATTCACCCCTTTTCAGTTGGTTTACAGTCTGGAAACTACTCTCCCAATTGAATGTGAAATACCTTCGCTCAAGCTAGCTATGGAATTGCTACCTAATACTTCGCCGAAAGAAGAGCGTCTCCTTTACTAAGAGAGGTTAGATGAAACTCGTTGCTTAGCTACTTTGGTCGTCGAAGCACAAAAGAAGCGAGTCAAAACTCATTTTGATCAATCAGTTTCCCCTCGTTCTTTCGTTGAAGGAGATATCGTCCTCCTATATGACCAAGCTCATGATAAGATGGGGGCAGGTAAATTTCAACCTGTGTGGCATGGGCCCTACATCATTAAACCTGTGTTGCAAAATGGGGCCTATGAGCTAATTGAATACGAAGGCCATCCTCTTGAACACCCAGAAATGGGTTGTATCTCAAAAAATATTATGCATAAGTCATTTGTGCATATTAGGTGTACATAGGTGTTATTTTCATTTTTGTACATGTTTTTGGGTTTGGTGTGCTTTGTGAGCGTTTTCCTGCTTATTGGTCTTGCATATTTTGCAGATGTCTATTACCCCTTATGTCGGTTTCGCGGATGGTGCTTCCCGCAGTACCAAGAATTTGTCTTCGGCAGCCTGGGTAAATTATAATCCTGTTGGTGAGTTGATAGACCTGCAAGGTATTTTTCTAGGACGAACTTCAAACAATGTCATTGAATATAGCGCTATTATTGAGCTATTAACCAAGGAAATTAACCTTGGCATACGCACATTGCTTGTAAATCTAGATTCATAGCTTATTGTTCTGCAACTCAATAATCATTATTCGGTTAGAAATCCGCACATTCTGAGATTGTATTTACGTATTCGTTTGTTGGAAAGACATTTTGATTTCATTACTTATCAACATATTCCTAGACGAATGAACACATTAACTGATACAGTGGCTAACATTGTATTAGATAGACATTTGCATAATTTGTAAATGCATCATCATATGTAAAAATATCCATGTAAGGAAATAGATGTATATATATATATATATATATATCGCATGTTTGCAACTTTGTGCATCATAACGTCAAAAAATATGTGTGTTTCTGTTACATCCTGAGACATCCTGTCTCACAAAATATGCAGATAAAATAAACCTAGGTGTCTAATCAACATGATGCTCGTGATAACATGTCACGGCCCGTACTAACTACCTCAGCAAGCGGTGGATTCGGCTGGGCACTCCTACAGTGTGTCTCTGATAGGCGCGGGGAACATCATCAAAACATGCATAATCTGGGACTCCTCGGGTGATCCCATCCAGGTTGCGCACTATCTCATCTTCCTCACTGCCCTCACCTTGAGGGTGAAAATAGTGAGGGATTAGCCTCGCTATTGGTGACATGTCGGTAGGTCTCTCTGGGCCAACATCTGCATCACATGGATTTAGTGTCAGAATATACATAAACAAAAAAAATCATAATACTCATAAGATTCAAAAATTGAGTCTTACCTAAATCTTCATCCCAATATTCTCCCTCAGGGAGTGGGAGGTCCGGGTCATCAGTGAAGTCTGTGCTAGAGTAGGGCCAATCCTCCCTGACAATTAGTTGTCAACGGAGCCAATAAAAAAATTCCAGCCTCCAAGACATCTGTTGGCCGCTCCCCGCCCTTGGCATCAGTGCTGCCCATCAAGCCATCTATGGTTCACTCGCTGGTGGATTCAGAACTATGACCTCCTCTCGCTGAAAAATTAGTAATCGTTCCAAGAAGTACGATACCAGGATGGATCCATAACCAAATTGTTTCAGTTTGGTCTTCTTGCATTTGGTTAATTGGCACTTCATGTTTATGGTCACTGCCTCTGCCTAGTTAAAGAGGGTCGGAGCCATGCAGTCCACAGCAAGAAGCAACTGTGTCTTTTTTTCTTCGTGCGGTGCTTGCAATCCTGCAGCACGTGTGATGGTATGCAATACCACACGTAGTGTCAAATCTGGGATAGTTTGTATATCAACTTTCCCACTACCAGATGTTTTCCACACTCCTCGACATACCCTATCTATCACCATGGACATGTTTTCCATACAGGGCCGAGTACCGGTTAGGAGTGGTGCTACACCTCTCCGTGATAATCCTGTGATGAAGGACACATCGAAAACATCAATATCAAGTTCTTGATCCCGTAGGATGAACTTATCTTGATTTTCGTCCCATATACTGATAAGATATTGTAGCAATTCTGGTTGGGCTCAGAGACATGGTGTGAGTAAGAATTTTTTCAAACCACAGTTTCTAAGGGCTTCCATAACTCCCTCATTTTCCATGGCTAACTCATCTTCTTCACTATGTTCCCATTCTTTCCATTCAATGACCATTTTTCTCTTTTCTACCTGCAAACACACACATATGAGTGGTATTAGTCAATTTTCATCCTTAAATTTATAAATAATTGGGACATTTTGTGTGTATTTTTACTTGAAATTGGTCTGCTCCACTAGCGCGACTTTTTCTAAAATAGTCGTGCCCATGGGCGCACCCCAGTATTAAAAAAATGGGCAGTTGGCGCAACTCCGTGCTTGAAACCCGCGCCAACCGCGCAGCCCTCAATTTTACAATTTCTCCCCCCAAATTCAAAATTGAAAAATGCACGAAGAAAGGAATAGCTTAAAATCACAAGAGGGATCTCAGCTCTTACCTAGAGTTGACGGATTTGCGATTGATCTACTAGATTGGCCACTATCGTCGCCACAAGATTGCACAGTAAAATGGGTAAATATTGCTCCACAAGAGGTAAAAGGTGAAAATTAATTGTTTTTACTATTTTTGGCATTTTATAACTTTTTCACAACCCTAATTAGGTTTTAAGGCATTTTTTTCGATTATTTTATGATATTATTTTCGAAAAATGGGTTTTATACATGTCTCTTGTGCAGCAACAGGTTTTCATGTGACTAGGATGAAGTAACGAGTTATATTTTATACTTTTTCGGACTCGGTAAAAACATGAAAAAGTCACTACTGGAGTCATCTTTCAGCTCTTTTCTGACTCTCTAAAATTGAAAATATTGCCGAGACGCTTGTCATTTTGAACTCGTTAAATGGCTACGAAACGATATCTACCCAGTATACGTTTACCCCTTTTCCGAGCTGGGATGGATTATTTACAAAAAAGGAATACCTTAGCCTATCATGACTAAGACGTTCTCTCAGACACAGTTTTCTACCTTTCAGATCCCCAGGAGACTACCTATGAAAAGGACTGGATTTTTCTTTTTCAAACTCTCTAAACATGAAAATATGCCGAGTTCTCCCTTTCTCAGACTCGTTAAACCCTGATGACATAGGACCTCATCACCATGATGTTATTCGAGTTACTCCTTCCTAGGGCTCGTAAAATGTACTAGGATGGATTTGTCCGAAGGAAAAAATTATAGTGCAAGCATATGCTATCCCCTTCAAGCTTTTTTTCAAAAATAATTGGGGTACTCACCAAAAATGGTGGGGGAAAATGGAACCAGATTTTAGTTGTGTTATGTCGCTCTTGAACATGGCACTTGTCTGCATTCGTGTCGGGTTGGGGACATCTCATTTCTTCATTTTTTCCTCCATGGGTTTGGGTAATCTCTTTTGACCTCTCATTTTCTCTTTTCCATGTCATCATGACCTCAGATCCTTTGATGTCAAATACTGCCAAATCCAGTGTCGTGCTGCTGATATGTTCAAGAGAAGTTTGCCTCTGCAGTTTTCAACCTCCCTCTGATTCTCTGTTGGTCCTGATTCACAAACATCATATTCCTCTATCTCGTGTCGATGATGTGGGAAACATTATGGCCCTCCTTCGACTAGGTCACTTCCTGTCGAATTCAGTTCATTATCTAGTAATTTGATCTAGAGACTCCCTTCCGGTACCTTGGAGCCTACATGACTTAATGGTAGGTTCTTCGCATTCGACGCAAGGTCCACATAATTGGCCTTCGATCGACTGACTCTGCGGGTGTTCGACGCCAGATCACTGTTCACATTCCGTGTATTGTACCTTTCGTACCTTGAGATCCATTGTCATTATTGGTGGTTCCTCTCGCGTTTGTTAACAAATTTCATCATTGGCTGGTAATCAGACGATTTTCTTGCATTTTTGACTTCAGCTCATACATTCACATGCTAGAACTTGTACTTGTTCAGGTTGAGATGGAGCGCAAGACCCTGGATTTTGTCTGATAAAATCCAGGCTGCGGATTCTTTGTGGATTATCATGAATTATTGCACGACTCTTTGATTGGATGGCTATGACCAAACCTGAGTCTATTTGTTGATCTTTACTACTGGATGGCTGCGTCTATACCTAGATCTCATTTTTTATATACTCTATTATGGATGGCTGCGCCCATGCCACATGTTCATGTATCAGAGATATCATTTGTATTTGTAATTGCAGGTTTTCTGACAACGGTGTTTGGTTCGAATGCTTTCTCATAAAGCATTTTTCCCCTCCCTCTCCCTTGAACCTCATGTTTTAGGGGGCATATGTTACACATTATTTTGTCACTGTCCCTGCAATCACCAAGTCTCACATTGGATGGTCGTTTCTATGACCAATGCACAGTGTCATGCTTTGCAAATAAAATCCTTGCATCCTTTTTGATGAAGGCAGAATTCTTCTTGTTGACATTTCCCTAAGCAGAGCTGTAAAAATCCCTATTTTTGCCTTGGTGTGAGTAGCCCTTTACCTCCTCGCACTGACCTGGGAATTTTACACTAAGCCTGCACCACTTGGTGCTCTGTGCCAGTTAGACACTCGTGCCAAGCTATTTATGAATTTAAAAAAAAAAATAGAGGCGGAGGTTCCATTCCAACCACCTAAGGGATGAGTCATTGGGAGTGGTTGAATTGAAACAACCACGGGCCTCCTCCTTTAGTTAGTAGTTTCCACCTCCCTTGGAACACTCCTAAAGGATAGGCCTCCCTTCCACATTTGTATGGATCCTAACCTCCTCCTTTGCTTCTATATAAACAAGCCTTCTCTCTTTATGAAAGTTAGCTGAACAAAGAGAATTATACAACTGAAGTGTTGTACTTGAAAGACTAAGCTATAATTGAATAACTGAGTTATTGAGAAGGTAGAACAAGGGGAAAGCCATCGAGAGGTCCTTTATCCCGTCCGAATTCCTCGACGAGCTTTGAGACGTGCTTCACCCTAGCCCCGCTGGAGGAGACCGCAACGTCAGAGCATGGTTGTATCTCTTCTTTCTACCTGTTAATATAAGTGACTATTGTGTTTTATCTTTATCGAATGCAATATGCTAGTCCTCTCTGACCGACTAGTAGATTTTGGATGAAATTAGTATGTGGGATGTGGTTGTAATTTTCTGATCTTTTTGCAGATGTCCAAGCGCGATAAGCGAAGGGATTGTGACTTGCCGAATCAGGAGCGAGCAGTTCTCATCACCACTACGATTGCCGACAACAACATTGGACCACAGGTAGGTTATCTTATCACGTCCTTTTTCATTCGAATATCTAGGAACCTACACCTTAGCATGATTCCTTGTTACTAGACCCACCCCAGGGCTAGAGGGATAGTCTCTGTCCATAGAGAGGATTTACCTACATAACACTACCTATATTCAAAATAAAATTTCTCACACGAAACTTGACAACATGACTCCCCAAGAAGCATTACTAGAAATAAACCATGTATATATCATCTTTGAATATTTGGTTGCCATGTATACATTCACATTCCAAAAGATAAAAGGAAAAAATTGGATCCTACAAGCTTGAAGGGAATATTTTTTTGGTATAGTAACACATCAAAGGCATATAGAATCTACATAAAGGAAGGGAACCAAATTGAAGTAAGCAGAGATGTGAATTTTAATAAAATAATTACATATAATAAGTATAAATATATCTCGATTGATTCTGATGATGAAGAACTACCTATATTTGAAGAATATACAAGGGAATGAGAAGATTGCAATCATGAAGAAGAAGGTCCCAATGAACCTGTGCAACAAGTCATAATATTTGAAAATTGGTTAAATTCCAGCAAGCGATGTCCTACGCTTTTCATGACATTTGTCACATCATTCAACCTTACCTAGATGACCTTCTGGCTCATTCAGCTAAGCGTAGGGACCATCCAAACCATCTTCGTCAAATATTTCTTCATTGTCGACACTACAACATTCGGCTTAATCTACATAAGTGTGTCTTCTGTGTTGATTCCGGTAGACTTTTAGGGTTTATCGTATCTAAAGACGGGATTCGCCTCGATCCACTTAAGGTTGAGGCTATTGTCAATCTCCCCTCTCCATCCTCATTACATCAATTGCAGAGTCTACAAGGTAAGGCCAATTTTCTACGCTGTTTTATACTGAACTATGTCGAAGTAGCTAAAGGATACACACGACTTTTGAAACAGGACGTCCCTTTCCGTTGGGATGAGGTTTCTCAACAATATTTTGATACGCTCAAGACATTGTTGGTCAATTCTCCTTTGTTACATCCTCCAAATTATCATTGTGATTTTTCCCTCTACTTAGCTGCCGCTTTTAGTACAATTTCCATGGTTTTGGTTCAAGACGATGATGACGGTCACGAACATGTCATTTATTAATTGTCTCATAACCTTCTCGATCCTGAAACTCGTTATGCTCATTTCGAGGAGTTAGCACTAGCTGTGGTCCAGGCCGTCCAGTGCTTTCGTTATTATATCCTTTTGTGTACGGTGACTGTGATTTCCGATTGCAACCCCATGACCTATATTTTGTCTCGAAAATTGTTGGGGGGAAAATACTCGAAGTGGATCGTAATCCTCCAAGAGTTCGATTTGGAGTTTACTATTTCCAAATCAAAGAAATCACTAGCTTTTGGTGATTTGATTTGTTCCCTTCCCTCTGACTCTGCCCTATCTCGTTCTGAGGACTGTATTCCGGACGATATACTTTTCTTGAATAGCACCCTCGATCCTTGGTACGGTGATATCATCGTATATCTCCAGAATTCCACATTCCAGTTTGAGTTGACAAAATATGCCCACCGTCATATCCGGAATCACTCACAACCTTATCACATAGTCGGGGATACGCTCTATCGCATTGGAGTGGATTCCATGCTCTGTCGATGTTTGACCCTCGAGGAAGCTGAGAAAGTGTTGAATGATTGTCACAGTGGCGCCTGTGGTGGTCACATGTCTGGTTACGCTACTACACAAAAGATACTTCGTGCCGGTTATTTTTGGCCTTCCATATTCAAAGACTGTATTGTCGTAGTTCGTAAATGCCATGATTTCCAAATTTATCAACCCAAGATGCGTGCGCCACCTGTTCCCCTTCACCCTGACATTATCGTTGGTCCCTTTTCCAAATGGGGCATCAATTTTATGATGTGTAACCCTCACTCGGCTTGGGGGCATGCTTATATCATCGTAGCTGTGGACTACTTCACCAAATGGGCCGAAGCAATGCCTACACTTGCCGCTGACGGTAAGACAGCCGCTCAGTTCATTTTCAATCATATTATTGCTAGGTTTTGTGTCCCTCAAGCCATCGATACCGATCATGGTTCCCATTTTCGGCATTATATGGTGGCAGAGTTGACTTCTAAGTTGGGTCTGCGTCACGACAGCTAAATGCCATACTACCCTCAAGCTAATGGCCAAGTTGAAGCTGTGAACAAAGTTATTGTCACAATGCTTCAGCGTACGATTGGGATCCACAAATAAAACTGGCATCTCATGTTATTTTTGGCACTTTGGGCATACTAAACCTCAGTGAAGAGTGCGACCGGATTCACCCCTTTTCAGTTGGTTTACAGTTTGGAAGCTACTCTCCCGATTGAATGTGAAATACCTTCGCTCAAGCTAGCTGTGGAATTGTTGCCTTATAATTCGCCGGAAGAAGAGTGTCTCCTTTACTAAGAGAGGTTAGATAAAACTCGTCGCTTAGTTGCTTTGGTCCTTGAAGCACAAAAGAAACGAGTCAAAACTCATTTTGATCGATCAGTTTTCCCTTATTCTTTCGTTGAAGGAGATATCATCCCCCTGTCTGACCAAGATCATGATAAGCTAGGGGCAGGTAAATTTCAACCTATGTGGCATGGACCCTACATCATTAAACGTGTGTTGCAAAATGGGGTATATGAGCTAATTGACTACGAAGGCCATCCTCTTGAACAACCTAGAAATGGGTTGTATCTCAAAAAATATTATGCATAAGTAATTTGTGCATATCAGGTGTACATAGGTGTTATTTTAATTTTTGTACATGTTTTTGGGTTTGGTGTACTTTGTGATCGTTTTCCGGCTTATTGGGTCTTGCATATTTTGCAGATTTCTATTACCCCTTATGTCAGTTTCACGGATGGTGCTTCCCGCAGTACCAAGAATTTGTCTTCGGCAGCCTGGGTAAATTATAATCCTGCTAGTGAGTTGATAGACCTGCAAGGTATTTGTCTAGGACGAACTACAAACAATGTCACTGAATATAGCGCTATTATTGAGCTATTAACTGAGGCAATTAACCTTGGCATACGCACATTGCTTGTAAATCTAGATTCATAGCTTGCTGTTCTGCAACTCAATAATAATTATTCGGTTAGAAATCCCGCACATTCTAAGATTGTATTTACGTATTCATTTGTTGGAAAGACATTTTGATTTCATTACTTATCAACATATTCCTAGATGAATGAACACATTAATCATTTTTAGGCATAATATCAGACAGATCAAAATTCGCATAATCTGTAAACGCATCATCATATGTAAAAATATCCATGTAAGGAAATAGATTTATATATATATATATCGCATGTTTGCAACTGTGTGCATCATAACGTCAAAAAATATGTGTATGTTTCTGTTACATCCTGAGACATCATGTCTCGCAAAATATGCAGATAAAATAAACCTAGGTGTCTAATTAGCATGATGCTCGTGATAACATGTCACGGCCCATACTAGCCGCCTTAGCAAGCGGTGGATTCGGCTGGGCACTCCTACAGTGTGTCTCTAATAGGCGCGGGGAACATCTCTGGTGTTACAATGAGGTTCAACATTCCCACCTTTGAAGTTGTCCCATTGAAACTGATAGCAAACTCCTTAGAAACCTGCACATGGAGCCCTTGCAATCTTTGACAGAACTACAAACACCCTATTCTTCTGAAAACTTCTAAGGCAGTTGGGTCTTCATTCAACAAATTCATGTCTGATGGCACATATCTGAGGTAGTGGCCACCTTTGTTGTTCTTTCTTTTTGCATCCATGGTGATTTTATACCTTCTCTGCCTCGCTTGATTAGTGACACTTGCAACTTTTGAAAATGCCAACAACTAGCTTGGCTTGGTGAAACAACTCTCCAGAACTCAGTAGCATGCAAAGATGAAGCGGAGAATGACAAAGACTCTATTGGGTATTTTTTTAAAGTTTCGATGACAACTCATGGCTCATGCATGCTAAAAACAATAATAATGACCTCATCCATGACCTTTGTACCTTGATTTAAAACCCTAACTGACTCGAATGACATCCACCCTGACACTTCTAATCATTGACTGACACCTTGCACCGAATTTAAAAAACAAAAAGAAAAACCTCTTTTCATAGCATAGTTAGTTCATTTCCTGGCAGTTTCGCTATGAAGGTATTAGTAGTTTCGTAGCGAAAAGTGCGTTTTTACTATGTAATTCACTACGAAAACAAGAAAAACTGGCCAAAGTGACTTTTTCGAATTCAAAAGCTTGAAACATGAAATATGTCAGCAAATGATGACTGATGGGACATGATATGACTTGAATGGGGGTGGGTTTGGACCTTAGGATAGGCTAATATGAAAAAATTTAAATTTTCCAAATGAACTCTATGACCATACCTTTGACAAATGAACTTCTAAGACTATGTCAAATGATGTTTCACTTTTTTTGAGTGATAACACCTAATGAATGGAGGTAAATTCAAAGAATCCCTTGGTTTTTTTTTACTATACTTGTTCCCTAATTAATGGAGGTAAATTCAAAGAATTTCTATGTGATAATTTACTATATTTATGAGGCCCCTTTCATCCAGAGGTGGAATTCGGAAATAGGTGTTCCCTATCAATTTGATGGGTTTTGTTTTTTATTTTTTATTTTTAAGTTCGAAAATAGTGAGGCTACATCATGGTCATGTACAAGAATAACACCTAAATAGGGCAGGTAATTGAACTGGTGACTTAACATCTAGGAGTGCCTTAGAAGCACACTCGATCACCGTCTATACAAGACCCCATGGATGTCAATTTGATGGTTTGAACAACACTACAAATTGATTTGAACATATCTTTATTCTTTTAAATTTGATATTGAACATGGAACTTCTTTGGCCATATTTCAAGTTGCCCTGTAATAGGCAGCGTCATCAAATTCCATCCCTAATTCCATCTATATTAGTATTTCACGACTTACGATCATTGGGTTGGATTGCACATCATGATTGGAAAATGATTATTTCCAAGTTTGCAAATATCATTTTGCAATTCTAACATTATATTAGTGTTTATGCATTTTTATTATTATTAGTTTCCTAATTCTTGAACCATGAACTTGTGTTGGTGCCTCCATTTATTTTGTGATTAGTTTTCTAATAGTTGAACCATGATTCATGCAAATAATTTTTTGATGTCACTTGTATATCCATGAGAACTATAGACAATGTTATGTTTAACAACTAGTGTTATATGTGAAATTGACAACTTTCCAGTTGTTATAAACAAAATTGACTCAGTTTTAATGTTATGCTCTTTAACATAACTATTGAAATATGTAACTAGGTTCGGTCTTCATATGTATTATTTATTCTTGTATATTGTAAAATGAAAAAAGAAATTATTATTATTATTTTTGTAGGATGGGTTTCATGCTCAAGGTCAATTTATTTTAGGTCAAAGCGCCCATTGAGTGCTTCTAGGTTTTATCATTGAGTCAAGAAGTCAAAGGTTCATTGTCATATGTAAAATACACCATTGGGAATCTTGTAATATTTCAAAAGAATTATTTTTGAGTCTAAAGTGTCAAAATACCCCTCCAAGACAAAGTCAGCATGATAGTGGAGAAGTCGGCCTAATTAGGGAAGTTCGAACTCCTGGAAGGGCTATAAATAAGAGACCATTCGACCTCATTTTCTCACTCACTCATTCACTCATCATTCAAGTGAAGGACAAGAAGAATAAGGCAAGAAAAGGACTAGAAGGAAGAAGGAAGACATTTTTTTGGGTTTTTGCACACACTCTCTCTCACATGTGTGAAAGAAAGCTAGGGTTTTTGCGGCATCAGGGCTGAAGTCTTCAAGTTGCAAGGAAACAGTCGAATTTTGAAGAATATAAGTCAATTTGGTCTCCTGCAAGTCCTAGAAGAAGAAGCAACCCAAGTGAAAGAATGAGAAAGCCTTGGAAGCCCTAAATTCTCCCACACTTGTGAAATTTGTAGCTGTTGAAAATTTAAGACTTGCAGTGAGGGTCAAAAATCTGAAGTTGGGGGTCAAAGTTCTACAATTGGAAGAGTTTTGACTTGGTGTGACTTGGTAAGAAGCAACACATCCTCCAGAAGGTTTGACTTGGTCTTGGAATGGTATTGGTCTTGGTCTAGAGGTCTTGAAATTCTTCATTTGTAGAATCTATAAGAAGAGAAGAGATTTGTGGGTTTTCTTCTCAAGAGGAGAGGTTTTGGCCTTGGCTAATAGCATACATCTTGCGTCCTTGTGTACTATCGATCTTCATGTTTTGGTAGTTGTTTGATGATAATAAAAACACAATAATAAGAAAAGAATAATCTAATAATCAAGAAACGTAAAAGAACATCACAAGCAGTTATCAAGTCCAAGAGAACTTGCCTCCATTGTAGCCCTATTGATTTCTCAACATGGTTTCAAAGCTAAGGTTGACAAAGGGCATGATGAATATGACCACATCCTTGAAGAAGTCATTGAAGCAGTTTTCTATGATGGAAAGTCACCTTAAGCAATGCACCAAAGCATTTAAGGATTTCCTATCATCTATCAAGAACTATTTGACTAATACCTCCATTACAAAGGACAAAGGATTATTCTCAGCACTTACAGGTACTTTTGAAGATGAAAATACATGGGTAATTGATAGTGGAGCATCTAAACATATGACATGTAAACATAGACAACTAAATACCCTATCAAGAGGAAAACTTCTTATTCAATCGAACTTGGAGAAAAAAGAGTTATTCAGTAAGATGAATTGGATAAAATTTGTTGGAGCTAGAAGATGGAGGAAACATACATCTAAAAAAAATTATATTCATTCAAGGTTTCAAGAAAAAATCACTTTCCATTTCATGTTTAGGAGATAAAGGAGAGAATTGTTTTTACTGATGGAAAAGTCATGGTGTGAGATAAGGGCTCTAGCATAAACAATGCCAAAATTATTGGGATTCGTGAGGAAAGGCTCTACAGATATCATGCACCTCTCACTTAATCCTTGGTTCACATTGAAGTCATCCCATGTGAGCTTTGGCATAGAAGGCTTGGACACCTTCATTAGAACATCTTACCAAATCTAAAATAAATGGTGAATGGCATCTCAGAACTAAAGGAGGACCATGAAGGAATTTGTAAGGGATGTACATTAGGTAAAAATGTAAAGAAACCATTTGGAAGAAGTGCTACAAGATTTAAAGAAATCCTGGATCTCGTTCACTCTAATGTTTGTGGTCCTATGTCTACAAAATCCCGTGGAGGTCATTTTTACTATGTGAATTTCATTGATGACCACTTAAGGAATACTTGGATTTATTTACTTCAGTCCAAGGATGAAGTATTTGAAAAATTTCAAGAATTCAAAGCAGAAGTAAATAATCTTACAGAAAGAAAGATAAAGGTACTAAGATCTAATAATGGAGGAGAATACACGTCAAAGGAACTCATATATTTCTATAAGGAGGCTGGAATTAAGAGGGAGTTGATAGTTCCATATAATCCAAATTAAAATGGAGTAGCAGAAAGGAAGAATCATACAATTGAAGAAAGAGTTAGAGCTATGTTACATGATCAAGACTTAGCTCAATTCATGTGGGGTGGGGTATCCAAAACAACTACCTGTTACACAACATTTTGTCACTATCCCTGCAATCCCCAACTCGCACATTGGAGGGTCATTTTTGTGACCAATGCATAGTGTCATGCTTTGCAAATAACATCCTTGCATCCCTTTTGATGAAGGCAACATTCTCCTTGTTGATATTTCCCTAAGCAGAGCTGTAAAAATCCCTATTTTTGCCTTAGCGCAAATAGCCCTTTACCTCCTCGCGCTGACCTGGGAATTTTACACTAAGCCCGTGCCACTTGGTGCTCTATGCCAATTAGACACCCATGGCAAGATATTTATGAATTTAAAAAAAAAAATAGAGGTGGAGGTTACATTCCAACCACGCCGGGGATGAGTCATTGTGAGTGGTTGAACTGAAACAATCACGGACCTCCTCCTTTAGTTAGTAGTTTCCACATCCCTTGGAACACTCCTAAAGGATAGGCCTCCCTTCCACATTTGTAGGGATCCCAACCTCCTCCTTTGACTCTATATAAACAAGCTTCTCTCTTTATGAAAGCTAGCTGAACAAAGAGAATCATACAGCTGAAGTGTTGAACTTGAAAGACTAAGCTATAGTTGAATAACTGAGTTATTGAGAAGGCAGAACAAGGAGAAATCCATCAAGAGGTCCGTTATCCCATCTGAATTCCCCGACGAGCTTTGAGACGTGCTTCACCCGAGCCCTACTGGAGGAGACCACAATGTCAGAGCATGGTTGTATCTCTTCTTTCTACCTGTTAATATAAGTGACTATTGTCTGGTTCCCGTCTTGTGTTTTATCTTTATCGAATGCAATATGCTAGTCTTCTCTGACTGACTAGTAGATTTTGGATGAAATTAGTATGTGGGATGTGGTTGTTGTTTTTTTATCTTCGTGCAGGTGTCCAAGCGTGATAAGCAAAGGGATTATGACTTGCCGAATCAGGAGCGAGCAATTCTCATCACCACTACGATTGCTGAAAACAACATTGGACCACAGGTAGGTTATCTTATCGCGTCCTTTTTCATTCGAATATCTAGGAACCTACACCTTAGCATGATTCCTTGTTACTAGACCCACCATAGGGCTAGAGGGATCATCTCTGTCCGTAGAGAGGATTTACCTACATAACAAGTTGGCGACTCCACTGGGGAACAATGTGAGTTTGTCTTTGATCTTGTTGGGTCGTTTTCTGGGTTTTTTGTCTTATTGTCTACCTTTCTGGTTGTTTAACTGTGCTTCAAACCCTTGTTCAACCCCAGAGTGTCAAGATTGATCTATGATCTATTGAGTTTTTCCCTTTTCATTGGTTAACTGGCTTGGCGCAGTTTTCCCCTGAACAGTCGCGCCGATTGGTGCATGTTGCTTTTGTAGCACTCGCGCCATCCCCTATTTGGCGCTGAATACCGCCTCACAGATTGCTGGAGGCTCATTTTCTTCATTTTTTTGTCCATTTCTTATCAGTGCGACTTGAGGTCTTAGGGTTTCTGAGTGCCTTGGTGCACTGATTCTTCTGTTTGGAGATTGAGTTTCTTGATAGCTGTCAGATTCGTTCTCTGTTTAATTGCTCTTGGTCTCTTTAATCCGGTTGAGTATGTTCATTGGTTGAATGATCATTGCCTTGCTTTTTTTATTTTTCTTCGTCTTACTCCAAGCACCGATTACATTGCTTGCATGGGTCATTTTGGAGATTTCTCTTTGATTTGAAAATATTGTAGCATTGGTTTGGGTATTGTTGTGTTTTTTTTTTGTGGGAGGACTCATTCCGTTTCAACTTTTACATTCGCTCTCTCAAGCTAGTGTTTAGTTTTTTTTTTCATCTCACTTAGTGCATTGTTTGCTCTATTGCATTGAAAAAACCAAAATATTGCATTTATTTTTGCTTTGAAAATAAAACGTTCTCTCGCATAACTAGCATTGCATAGGCTAGGAAAGAGTTTTGTTTTATGTAGATTGCATTAGATGCATTAGTGGATGTTTTCACATAATTTCAGCATTCGCTATTACTTGAAAGTTTTCTTTCCTTCTCGTAGATAGCTTTGATTGAACGAAAATGGTATCCTTCTGCATAGAGTTTTGCATTTAGGAAGATTTCAGATCCGACATACGTTAAGGCTTGGAAATTGAAACCTAATCCAAGATCAAAGTTAAAATCTATTTCAATTAACCTAAGGCAACATTGAAACCTAATGGAATATTCTAGTTGTCTAAGTTAGAGACGTGTTCCGACGTCTTAAAACCTAGTAGCTGTCGTTCGCCATCTGGCTCTAGACAACGCTAGTACAGACTTGTGCTCCCCATACCATCGAGTATTTAAAGGGAGACCCCTCTAGGTTGCAATCATTTTATCCATAGGAAGCCGAGTCTGCCGCCCTATAACCGTGATACACCGAACACAGCATTCGGGGAGACTACCTGCACGTACGTCAAGTCCTTGGTCATTTATTTTTCATTTGATCACCAAGGTGTATATGGCAGTTCACGGAAACCTAGCATACCCTCTTGCTTAGATTACTTGAGTAGTCATTTTTTATCTTTACTGACTCTTAAATTTGAAAAGATCATCGAGCACTTGTCCTTTCACGCTCGTTCAAAATTGAAAGTGACTAGAGTCATCTTTTGCTTGTTTCTTGACTCTTACAACATGAAACAACAAAGTTTGGTTTAAGTGTCGTAAAATAAACTACCCATAATCACACGCACATAAAAGTTTTAGCACTTGGCTTGTTTTTGTTTGCCTTGGTTTTTTGAGTCTTTGCTCGGATCTTTCTTTTTTCTTCTTGTTGAGAAGTAGTCACGGTGGCGAAACCACCGGTTTCATCATCCTCGCTCCCTTCTTGAGGTATTCCTTTACCAGACAGTTCATTTGAAACTCCTCAATCCTCTAGGTCTGCTGAGCTTCATCAGCCTATTCTCCCGTCAATCTTACCCCTTTCTACCTGGTCTCCCGCTGAAGAGCCAGTTGAGTTCAATTGGCCTCCCTTGGGTGCTTGGTTTGGTTTTGGGGACGAGGAAGAATTCCCTGCTCTTATGTCAGGATCCCCATTTTTAGCTGTTGTTATACCTCCTAGTCCCCGTAGTCTTTTCGAAGATCTTACGGAGGAGTCAGACATCGACACATCAGGTCCTATTAGTAGTGATGGAATTCCTGTTTCTACAGAAGAGTATCAAATTTTCCCTGAAAACACCACTCAGGTGTCTGCTCAATCTTCACCATCGATGTCACTTCCAGCCGGATATAGTTCTTTGGGTCAGATTATTGCTGGTGTTGCCTCCATGGCAGCATCTACTCCGTCCAGGAGTCCAGTCCTTCCATCGTTAGGATTATCACTGACGACACCTACTTCGTCGGTTGTTGTTACATCTATCCCAGTTCAACCTACTGTCTTGGTGGCTGCGTCTGCGCCGGTCACTCAGTCACCAGTAGCCTCGACTGAGATACCTAGTGGCCTCACTTTTGAAGAGTATCTATTAGATATTCATCAACATAACTCTCGGGTTTCTCAGCAGCCTCATGCTCCTGTTAATCCGCCACACCATTATGACAAATATGGTAATCCTATTTATTTGACCTATCTTACTCCTCATCACTATGATGTTGTCGGTACCCCCATCTATGCGTTTCCTACTTCCCATCATTATGATGAGAGTGGCGTTCCTGTTTATGACCCCTATGAAATCGTTCCCGAGATTGGGAGGACTTAGCAGGTGCAACCCCCTGGCCCACAAGGACAACCCTTTCAGGGACAACCTTCAGCTTAGTCGGGATTTGCATACGGTCCTCAGGGAAAACATTACGGTCCATAGGACCAACCTTTACAAGGCCAGCCCATGGTCTAACAAGGAAAACCTCAGGGGCGTTCCAGTCAACCTTGGTATCAAATAGGACTTTCTTACGGTCCTGGGGGGAAATCTATTCGTCTCAGGGACAACCTTTTGTCCAACAACCGGGATCATATACTCAAACTGGTCCGAACGTTGGGCAATAAGGACAACCCTCTGGTCCTCCTGCGGGGCAACCTGGTCCATCGCAACCATCAGGCCAACCTGTTCAGCTAGGGCAACCTGGTGGCTCTCAACATCCAGGCCAATCTGCTCCATAGGGGCAACCTACTCAACTGGCCCAACAACCGGCTCAGTCTGCTCAACATAAATTTTACTCTGCTTCACAGTAGTGTCCTACTTTTCAGCAGCCTGTTCAGTCTGCTCAGCAGCTGGTTCACCCTGTTTATTCAACTCAATAAGGACCCACGTATCAACAGCCAGCTCAAACCCAAGGCGTTTATTATCCTTGTGGTCAATATCGACCAATATATAGTGCGCCTCAAGGTTTTACTTATCACCTTCAATCTTAGTTGTCGTATAATCAACCGCAAGGCCATACTTACATTCCACTACAAAATCCTTAGTAAGGACCTCGATGGTATACTCAGAATCAATATTATGGTCCTCAATATCAACAAAATTATTCAGCTTATTCCCCATATCATCAGAATCCTTCTGGACAGAACCAATGGGGGCATAATTTTTCTCAAACAGGATGGAATGCAAGTTCGGGTTCTTATCAAGGACCTGCTATGCCTTTTAACCCTCAGCTACCATTTCTCGCCACGTTGGAGTTACCGGATGTGTCAAAGTTAACGAATGATCCTATTCTTCACAACCCGTATTGGCCTCCAGTTCCAACTAAGATTCCTGGTGATTGTCCCAAATTTGAGGGCAAGTTTGGAGAAGACCCCCAAGCACATGTTATGACTTACCACTTATGGTGTTCCTCTAACTCTTGGGTTGATGATTCTATTCGCCTTTGTATTTTCCAACGAACTCTTACTGATGCTGCTGCTAAGTGGTATATCGAGCTCTCTCGTGTTATCTTTCAATATTTCAACTCTCTCGCTATGGCGTTCCTTACTCATTTTCAATTACCGGTTCGTTATGAAGTCGGGACACATCTCCTCACCTCCTTGAAACAGGACCGAGCTACTCATATGTCAGACCATATTCATGAATGGAGACATCGTCGTCACTTGATCAAATTTTAAATTCCTGATCAGCTTCTTACTCATTGGTTCACTACCTCCTTTGTTAATCAGATTGCGAAGGACATAGCCATGGGGGCATGTGTAACCGAGGAACAGGCCATTGCTCATGCCCAGTACCTTGATCTCATGTAATCTCAATCAGGCATATTATATGATATTTTGATTGATGCCCCTCGACCTAGAACTTCTAATGCACCACCGACACCATCCGTCGACGGTATTATTGGTTCTGTGTCTCATACTTCGCGTAAGTATTCCTCCTCCAACCCTGGGAAGCAAAAGTCTAATTCTTCCAATGATATTTCTCCTCAGTCTAGTTTGAATCCTGGTAAAACCTCGGAGGTCAATGCCATTCAATCCCATCCTACGGATAAGACTTGTAAAGGGAAAAAGAATGGTAAAGGCAAGACCAAGGCCGATGCCTCGAAACCAAATTCGTCCAAATCTCGTGTTGATGATGGTTCGAAGCGTAAGCCGAAGTATCCCTGTTTGATTTGTGATGAAGAGCACTACACCAAGGACTGTCCTCGACGGTCCAAAGTGAGTAGATTTCTCAAGGGAACTCAAGGTACTCCTGTTGTCCTTAAAGAACCTTTTCTGTCTCAGTAGACCCAGATGGTTGAGCAGCCTCAATCATCTGCTCCATTTGGCTCTCAAGTGTTCATGATGAACGGTTTTGCATATGTTTCTATCGCTACTCGGTCGAAATATTATGCTGGGTCGCACCAGGCAACGGGGAAGGATATTGCTGATGGTCATCCTCCCCCACCTATTTCCGGCCCTCTTGAGATTGAAAGGCCCAGTGCTGAACCTGTTGTGCGACCGCCTTCCAAAGGTGTTCTCCGTAAGTCTTCTTATAATCCCAACGCCCGTGCTGCTCAACATTACAGTATTGTTGAGGATTTGGCACAGGCGCCATCCGTGATGTCTGCGTTAGAAGTACTCTATAGTTGCCCGTCTCAGCGGAAAGCTTTATTATCTACGATTGGCGAGGTTGATCCTGCTGATAATAGCCTTCTCGCTTTCGATCTAGATAATTTCGTCCCACAAATTCTGCACCAGATTGTGCTCATTATACAAGTAATTATTAATGGTCTCGACATCCATCGAGCCATTGTGGATGAAGGTGCATCAACCTGCGTCATGTCAACTTCTTGCTGGAAGGCCATTGGCTCTTTAGCCCTGAATTCCTCACCAAATGCCCTTGAAGCATTTGATGGAAGGGAATCAAAACCTTTGGGTTTTCTCACAAGTTTGTCGATTACATTGAAAGGGAAGATAATCAATGTTGAAGTAGAAGTCGTTGATGCTAAAATCAATTACAATCTTCTACTCAGTTGCAGTTGGACTCACGCTATGCTTTGTGTTCCATCCACCCTCTTCCGTGTTTTGAAATTTCCACGTGAGGGAAAGATTGTTACTGCAGATCAATTTTCATTCTTCACCTCTTCTTCCGAGAACAACGTTCCATATGTGGATAAGATCCCTACTCCTTTCGAGAGCATTGGGCTGGGTCTCTTCAAGGATCTAGCCCTCATGGGTATTTTTCCCCTTTCGCCACCAAAGACTGTTCGAAATAATATGATCTCTCGGTCTGATGACCCGTGGATTATTTCTTTGCCTGAACAAGTCGATTCATATGGATATTCCATGCCTTTGAGTCTGATTGAAATCGATTATTGTGAACTCATTCCTGCCTCGGATACTCCACCTTCTGATGGTGCTCCTTTGAGCTTGTCTCTTCACATGTATTCTCAATCCCCCTGGCTCGGCAATTCAGACTCGCCTGATCCTTTTAAAGAAGTGTTTCCTTATGATGAAGCCATCTCATGTCTCTCGAAGACCTTCCGTGGGACGATGGTCATCATCGTTCTTCGTTTATGCTTGGCCTCGGGGCTATGTTTACATGTATTGAGCGTTTTGCGTCTCAAGTCCCTTCTCCTCCACTTCAAATGCCAATTCTGACACATGAAGTCTTTACATAAGGTAACTTGAGCAATATCACACAGACGATGCCTACTGACATTTCCGTGAAGCCGGGAATTGTCGAGAACATCCATGTGGGAGTCACTTGTTCTTCAGATGAAGTCCAAGTTTACACTAGCCTTTTCCGTGAATTCCGTGATGTTTTCACATGGTCCTACGAAGAAATGCCCAACATTGATCCTAGTATAGTGGTGCATGAAATCCCTACCTATCCTGGTTCGAAGCCAGTTCGCCAGCGTCTTCGTTCGGTGCACCCTAGAAAGGCTGCAACCATTAAAATTGAAGTTGAAAAACTTCTCAAAGCTGGTTTCATTTATCCAATTCCCTTGATATATTGGGTTTCGAACATCGTTCCTGTCGATAATAAACAAGGAATTATCCGTGTCTGTGTTGATTACCGTGACATAAATCGGGCATGTCCCAAGGATAATTATCCCACTCCCTTCATCAATCACAGCATTGACGGCTATGCGAGAGTGAGATTTTTTCCCTTATGGACAGTTTTTCTCGATATAATCAGATTAACATTCTCCCAGCTGATCAAAATAAGACGACTTTTATCTGTCCTTAGGGTACCTTCGCATATAAGAAACTCCCTTTTGGCTTGAAGAATTCAGGGGCCACATTCCAGCGAGCGATGTCCTATGCTTTTCATGACATTCATCACATCATCCAGCCTTACGTGGATGACCTTCCGG